>JAGDQP010000358.1:0-67007 GCA_022664845.1 Lepisma saccharinum
TGAAAAAATATGTGATAAAAACACTGGTGAAAAGTCTACGAACTAGGCCCTCTAAGACGATTTTTCAATATTTCGGGCGGCAGCCATATTGAAATCTACCATATTGTGCCTCGTATATTACTTTCTTACTTTAAATAGAACAATTTACTGTTGAAAATAAAAAAAAAACGAGTAGTAAAACACAGTTTGATCATACGAGGTTTCAGAGAAGATAAATTTCAAAACACCACTTTCTTGTGTACGCGTGGCGGCCATATAGAAAAATTGTCATAGCGGCCCTACGCCCGCTCGGAGACAAGTAGACTTTCCACTATCGTTTTATTTCGGCAAATTTTATATAAGAAACCATTAACAGAAATTATATTGCAATTACTTCTAGGTTCAACCACAATTTGACTAGGCTAAGACGTTGGACTTCTAACTGAACGACCTGTGTTCGAGTCACGCTTGAGACTTCCTCTTTTATTCCCAGTATCCCTGAAAACTGAATGGTGTCTGACATTTATCAGTTAAATTACTGGAAATTTTTATTCACCTAGTTTTTTAAGGAATTTTTCTGATTTTTTTTCGCAGTGCATATTGAAACCTGGCAGAGACAGTTGGCTATTATATGGATCTCCTATCAGCCAACCAAAGTAGGTTTAGGTGGGCCCTCGGTCGGAAACTATGCTTTACCTACACAGTTGTCCCATATCAACCAAGGTGGGTAAAATGTTTACCATTCTACCTGGGACCTATCAATGTTAATAACTGATATTGGACCCACATAGAAATTTCTTATTGACCCACAGTGGTCTACATTCTTGTGCTACTGAGGTATTATTGGGGCACTTAACGAGATAACTGAATTTTAAATTTCCGTAATTCCAACATGCCCGCGGTAGAACTGAAACGAGTCACAGGATCATTCGGGTCAAGTTTTGGACAGGGTCATCGGGTCTATGCTTCGGACCTGGTCTGACCCGGTGATCTGAAAGCCAGAGCAGAGATTTTATTCCTTTCTTATTATAGAGTAGCAGTCGGAGACTCTGAACGCAAGTAAGCTCTTGTGTTTGTCCTTGTCGCTGACAGAAGTATACAAACCATTTGGTCTGCATGCAGTTGAACTGAAAAAATGTAGGAGCTGAAGTATAACGGTCACCCTCCGTATCCGTTTAGAGTCTCCAACCCCTAATCTACACCGTTCAAACAGTATCTTTAAGGGAGTTAGCAGACGGGTTTTACCCCCCCCCCCTCAAAGAGCACGACAAATTCGTCGACATCACCGGAAAGAACAAAAATACCCCAAGAAGTGTGTAAATAACCGCCGACTGAAGTAGTCGTGTGTTCTGAAGCGTTAGTCAATACTCGATCATCCGGTCGCCGGAACACAGTTTGGTCCTTTGGGTCAAGACCGGATCATCGGGTCACCTATGTTCGGGTCAGACCGGGTTATCAGCCCTGACCCGGTTTCAGCTCTGACTCACGCATCATCATACCAAATTTCAGCTTACCAGATCAACGGAAACTGCATTTTCGGTAACTGGGGTAGGGGATGTTATTGATGTACTTAAGGTGATAATTGATAGTTCTTTAATTCTAATTTGCCCATGAATATTAATACTGAATTTCAGCTTTATAGCACAACAGGAAGAACATTTTCGATAGTTGGGCTCGAAGGTGTTATTGGGGTATTTAGCGGAATAATTGCATTCATTTATTTTTACCATGATTCCAACCTACCTTTGAATTCTCATATATATATATATATATATATATATATATATATATATAGAGAGAGAGAGAGAGAGAGAGATTTTGCTTATTGTTGATATATCACAATACGTCATTGAGACCACAATATCGAGTACTTCGTACTTTAAATTTTCGAACATAAAAATAAATGAATTTTCAAACAGATTATTTTTCTTACACCATAAAAATGGCATCTGATAGAATGCCCAGTATATATTAGAAGTTACCCTACTAGAGACGCTAATGTCGGACCTCTACAGGTATTCGCTCGAAGTTTCTATTTTCTATACGTAATCTTAATTATAGGATGGTGCGAGATTTTCCACTTGACGTCCTCAGGGCGAGTACTTCTGTGAATGCTCCCCTGCATAGCAACAGGAAGAAATACAATCAACTGATTTAATCTTAAATAAAAAAAGAAAGAATTTCTTGTATAACGTTAATAGCCGAACTTTTATAAACAACTAGAAAATAAAGGACAAGAAATCTTAGTTTTCTCTCTCAACAGTCGGAACGTTTAATTTGCGTTTAAAATAATGAAAAGGTTAATTTGCTATTAAACAAAACTTACTCTTGGTTGTAATTAAAGGGAAAACAAGCGAAACTACGTAATTTCCTTTCTTTTTTTTCCTGATCAGCGATAAAGCAACCGACACAGGGCGTGTGAGGGAGACCAAACGACCGTACCTAAACACACAAACAATACAAAGAAAAGAAGAAGAAAACGCACAAAAAAGGAAAGTTTTTCGCACGAAAGGAACAATTCATTAATCAAAAAGAAATTCCGCTTTCTGTACTTTCATCGATTTGTTGCAGTGTGCAACAGCTGCGGACGGAACATTTTTTAAAGTTCTTTTCTTTTCTTTACGAAAGTGTTTTGCGTCAAACGGGGTTTCTTTCTTCTTCTTCTTTGCTCTTGAGTTTCTAGGAAAAGGATCGTACAATAGGAAGGTAGCCTACACAGAAACCCAGAATAGGACCGAAATGAGAAACCCATTTACTATCCTTTACCTCAGTGTGTCTGGCTCAATCTGTCTTTCTTTTTATCTCTTACCTCCTTCTTCTCCACCCCCACCCCCCACCCCCACACACATATATATATATATAGGTTGGATGAGAATTACTTGCAATTTTTTATCCTTAAACAAACTATTTTTTAAAAATAAAATGTGGTAAAAAAACTCTCCGTTTTCCAGATAATTAGCATTGAATTACAAAATAATGAAAAGTCAAAATCCATATTCAAATGTTGTTTTATTTTGAAATTAATAAAAAAAGAAAGTTAAACATATTACAAATTGAGCTTTAAGTACACATGTGTAAAATATAGAATCGTGAAAATATGGTGATCATCTGCTACTCGAGAACCATGTTTATTAAACAATGGCCATATGTTATAGTCACATTTTTGTTTTTTTTTTTTATTTTGGGATCCACCATTTGGTCAAATCAACTTTAGTATGCAACCTGTTATACACTAAAATTAAAAGCATTACTTTTAGGCCATTTTTAATAAAATTGACAAATTTAATAATTAAGCACAGTTTAAAGCAAACACTTTCGTTTGGTTATAACTTCCTTCCGTTTAGTAATAACTTGATCTGAAATTGTCAAAAATTTGAATTTTCGTGTCTGTTTGTCTCAGAAACTTTTTTGATAATATGGTTAATAAGACCTGTTTGCTTCTTTTTTAATTCCAATATAGTCAGAAATTTTGCCTTTCAAATTCCATTATACTTTATATACAGGGTGATTCAGGAGGAATCTGCTATTCACCGGAAGGTCATGCTAAAGACAATAGTGCATATGAACATGGGTCGAATTCCCCTTCGGTTTCAAGATACAAGGTATTCAACTTGGAATCCAGAATCGATATCTTACAATGGTAAATAAAATGAATAGTTCGCCAGAAAACAGAAAAGAGGAAGTAAAATAAAATTTTCTTTTCGGGAGCTAAGTAAAAGTTTGGTAAACTAATTTAACATACGCCATTTTAGTTACTAGTGGACTTCAGCCCGTCAAGATGGTATGAATGCAGTGAGTTTAAAATCCACAAACATCCATGGCCCAAGCAGGATTCGAACTCGCAACTCATGAACGGCGACCCAGCGCTCTAGCCCACACGGCTAACGAGGTTGGTTCGTGAGTGAAGTTGTATCAACATTCTTGATTAACAAGTATTATATGTGGATTACATGGGGAATTGAGAGTTAATGGATAGTTACATGTACACCAAGTCATCACTATGAATCGTGGATGTTAGAAGTTGAAATGTGATGGTATCCATAATACAACCGGAGGACTCGAAACCTACAAAACAGAATTCATGAACGATTTTTATAGCTAATGACTTTGGTCTGTGTCTAATCAGTAAAATGTTTAATTTTGACATTCCACAAACATGCATGCTCAAGATAAGATTCGAGCTCAGAACCCCGTTACTCATGAATTGAAGCCAAGAAGCTCAGAACACTCGCCCACCGTGGTCAGCTTTTACAGTACATAAATATTCATAGTCTTCGACTGAGCAATGACAGGCTTTCTCATTTGAAATAAATAAACCTGTTATTCTTTGAATGTCTGTAATTCTTACTACTGCTTTACATGCCTGAAGGCTATAGATGAAAACTCAAAATTCAAAATTCTGCTGGTTATGCAACAACGCAAGTATATTTTAAACTCGTCGCCAGTTGAAACATGTTGTGATATATCAATTTTGCGCAAACGAATTTTTATTATCTGCTTGAAAGTCGTTTCATTTATACTAATCTCGATCCATCTTTACTGAAGAGATTTCTAGGAATTCCGCACCTTCTTTTGGCGAATGGCTTGTGCACTCGTATTGCACAAAATTTCGAAGCATCTTTGGATAGAATCATTTTTGACAATAGCATTCCGCGTTTGCTTTAACGTTAGTAATATTAGAAATGTGAAGCTTTAACGTTTATTTTCCGAAGATGTCGGAAGCTTATAAGTTTTAAGATAGTGGTTATTCGACATCCTTTCATAACAAACGTTTTATTATTTCCAGCTCAGGTAACTGTTTGTCAATTTTTTTTCAGTAATGGAGCTATCACACGGCGTATGGGTTTGTACACATGCTGGAAATTGCGCCTTTATTCAGCTTTTCTAATAGTTACTCAATTTGTGATTTAATAACATTTAGAATATTTTGCAATCTTTTAGTCACTCAAGTGTTGTACCATCACTTATTAGAAGTGATAATTCCGTAATTCTGTACGGTTACAGATGTACGAGAAGAGAAACTGCCATAGGCTGAAAATTCTTTATTAGGCTGCAACTTTTATTTGTTTGCTCAGAAATATGCAAGCCAGAGCAACGGATGAAATTCCTAAAAATCCACGATATCACGACTTTATGGAAAACATGACATTTCTCCTCCTCTTTATTTCTGTTATAATTGCATAATAACTGCTCTTAAGTTCTAAATATCCGTTAAATGTTACAGAATTATATTTTTCGATGACTATTCTATCCGGAATAAAACAAGGCGTAGGAAGGGGAAAAGGGAGTAAAAGCTGGAAACTTTTAGTTAGTATTTTAATATGTACCTGGTAAGGCTAAAGAAAAAGCACGGAGGAAACCACAATCAGAATTAGAACTATTCAATCTCCCAAATACCAATTAGTATGGAGCGAGGTATTTATTGCATTGTACTAGATGATTTTTTCTCCATTACTTTACATATTTCTGTTTGCTACGGGGGTAATTGATTATAACTGCTTCATTGCGATTTTTGAAAAATGTAATCTACTATAGATTGGATTGATTCACAGCTGTTTAGTTCTGTTAGATCCCGTAATTAGCAGAACTTTATGGTTATAAGCATGAAACGTTGTAATGTGTGTGTGTGAGAGAGAGAGGGGGGAGGGGGAGAAAAGAGTATGAAGACTGCAAGAGAATGTAATAAATAGTTCTGAAATTCCGAATAACTATCATTGCAATTATATCTCAAATTCCTGGTATATCTTTCATAATTCAGCAAATAACACTGACTATTTCCATTCCTGCTCTCTATTCGGTTAAATGAGTGCAAATGAAAAGATTAGTAACTCAATATGAATTAAAAATAATACGGCACGTCAAGTTCCGAGAAAACTGTATTTATTTTAATATATTTTGTATGTTAAAATCATTTCTTAATTACTACACTCATGCACAATGGTACATGTTTGATTTAATGAAAAACGAAACTTCATTTTCCGTTTTCGTAAGTAAACAAAGACAATATCATCTCCAAAAAATTGTGTCATGGAGATTTAAGAACCTGGAAATATTTTAAGAACACGTGAAAATAAGGTCGATATCTGAAGATGAATACAATAGGTTTGAAGTACTGATACATTTTTATAGTTTGTTTGCTGTGGCAACTTCCGTTTCTAAATATCTATCAAGAATTTGTTATAGAAATTTGAAAAGGACGTAGTGCTTGAACTGAAAGGTCTCTTTCAGCTTTCCTTGATATGAGTGAAAGGTCTATAGCAACCTCTGAAAATACAATCGTATAAGATATAATGCACTTATTTGAGACTTTTAGAATAGATCTCTTCTGAAATTTTATGCTCAAAAAATGTTTAAATAATGTTTAAAAGAAGTTTAATGTGTTTATGTTGCCTTTCTGAAGGTAATTATCGAAGACTTTCTATGCAATCAAATTTTCAGGATCACTTTTAATACACTTCTTGTATGCTTATTGAACACAATATTCACGACAAACTTCCAGTTCGCTCATGCATTGAACATCATCAATATATACAAGGTGATTCAAGACCTCTGGTACAAACTTCGGGTGGTGAATTCTCATATCAAAACAAGAAAATGTTCATATGAACACGCGCCCTATCATGCGAAGTTTCGGCGCTAGAGGGCCCTAAAGACGTCCAAAATTGTATTTTAAGGCGATTTATTTCGAATACTAATAGCTGTAGAGCTGGCGGCTTGTCTTTTCTTCAAAGAAATCAAACTTTCTCGTTCAGAAAACACACATGTCAGAAGTGAGGAAAAAGTGTGCGAGGTATTCCCCGAGTGAAATTAAGGATTCCCTAAGAATTGGACAGCGTAGCAATTCTTATAAGGCAACGCAGAAAACGTCATGTAATATTGATGAAGGACTGCAACAACAAGTGATGATTTTTAAAAATTGACCACCAACTCTACGCTTTGTACTTTGGCATATGTGTAATCCATTTGCAAAATCGTCCTTGTCCACAAAAATGTAAAATTGAGACAATGTCACTGTTGAGTGCATTTCGTTATTTTCTAACACTACGGCACGTAGAAAGATTGTATTATTCCAGAACGTCTATAAAATCATTTATCATAAGAAAGTAACGGAGAGTATAAAAAATGAACAGTAAAATTTTTATATATTTTATCTTTGCCAATTTTTATATTGAAAAAAAAAAGTAAAATCTTGGTAACTTAAAACTTTTTCCACTACTTCTAAGATAATCATGGCTGCAAATTTTTCCTAGCTTTGAAGAATAAGAAATGTTTTATCAGTGTTTTTGCCGATTTCCCAACATCCATGGCTCTTTGACAAGGGCGGATTTGGAAATGGACTTTTGATATTTTTCTTTCACCTCTTTGTATTTCGTATATCCCTACAAATAAAAAAATGCACAATTAAAAAATATATGGAAGCCAGAAATTAAACAGTTTTACTTTATTTCTGACACTACTGAAGCTTTCCCCACGTTGAACTTGTAATCTTTCTAATTGATTATCATTTTCAGCTATTGCGTTGTTCTTACCACTGAATGATTTTATCAAATATTTTATTTATGATCAATCGTGAGTGTTGTCTTTCTATTTAAGTTTGCAAAGAAATAAACAAATTTAATGATAGAATAAAACTTGGGTTCATGATTCTAATATTTTTTATTGAGAGTTATTCTTTCTTTTTTACATAAACAATATATTCGACAAATATAACACTAATTAATTAAAGGTATATTTTACTATTACTTTATTCCAAAAAGAGTAAATCTTTCAGTAGACAATATGTGTTCTGAATTATTAAAACGTGCACGTAATCGATTATAGTATTTTCACGATGGAAGAACACTTTTATGGAACCAAAAGATTTAGCAGCAGGTGGTTTTTACTTTTAAGAGATCAAGACGCAGCCAAGTACGTGTTCTGTGGACTAGAAGTTGGACGGTGGGAGAATGGAGACCGACCTATATATGAACATAAACATTATAATCCTTATGCACTTTTATGCGGGGAATTGCTATTTGTAATGTTCTCTTTGATGGTATTATACCGTTGTATAGAAATTATTAATATGATATTTGTGGGAGTGTCCGCATGGAAGTAAGACCTCACTCTATACCCAAAAGGGGTGTTCACAGTAGCGTAAAATGATTGCCTATTGGGCCGAAAAGTATACAATATTATACAGAAAAATTACGATTTGAAACATATAAGAACAGGGAAGTAAGACAGCGTCCCGAAATTTTAAGTGAATCTGGCTACTTTTGTACACGACGGTGTGACGAAAAACCACGCTTTATTTTGGTAGTGGTTTAAGTAATTGGTAGATGATGATACACGAATACAGCACGACACATGATTGAATCAGTGTTCATTTCTTAAATAAAAGAAAAACAATAATTTTATTACAACATGTTCCTGTATGTGTTCATCGGAGGTAGATAACCAAGCAATAAATTACCTTTACCCTATATCGAAGTAAATACAACAAAAAGAAAAAGATACTCAATTAAAAAGAGAGGAATTAAATGTTTGTAAAGTTCGTTGTATACACCAACTTAAGGTTTTATTCACACCTTCTGGACATGAAGCGACTTGTGTGAATTGTGTAACATCTGTTTCAGAATGTGTAATATGTAGGCAAAAAATTGGAAAACTAATAAGAGTACATATACCCTAATATGAAGCAAACATGCACTTTGAGTGTGTTTTATATTCCAAAATAAGAGGAAACGACAACGAAATAGCTGAAAATCATAACTATTACAACTATTACATATTAAAATGGTGAAGGCAATTATTTAGTAGTGTCAAAAATATAGTAAAACTGTTTAATTTCTGGCTTCCATATATTTTAAATTGTGCAATATTTTATATGTAGGAAAATAGCATATTCAAAGAGATGGAAGAAAAATATGACGAAGTACAAAGTGCAGAGTTGGTAGTAAACTGTAAAAATGGTCAGATTTTTTTTTTTTGAAATTTACAATTTAAAAATGGTAAACACGCCCACCACATTTAAAGCGACGGAAGGAAGTAGGGTATGTGAAGTATTATTCAGTGTTTTCCTGTATTTCAAATACAAAAAAATCTCAGCGAGCACTATTGTTAAAATTGGGGGAAATTATAGTGGAACCATAACATACAAAGTCGATTTGTAGCAAGCCATACATATAAATATATAAAGGTAGGTTAGATTAAAAAGAATTTGATTTCACTAAGGTGCAAACAAAATGTTGAAATTGGCTAAGTCATATACAAAATATTACGCACAAATCTCTAATTTTGGGGAGTCATTAGACCAAAATATCAAATTCCAGTAAATCATATACAGCATACAAGGGCTAAAAATGTCAAATTCTGGTAAGTGATAGTAGCTTAAATATAAAAAGTCGTATACAAAATGTTACGTAAAAATGTCGAATTTCAGTAACTTTTATAGCTTAAAATAGTTACAATATTACATACAAATGTTGTCTTTCAGTAAGTCATAGATCACAACAGTTAAATATTACATACGTTAGATTACAAAGAGGTGTAAAAATAAAATGCTGGGTGTAAAAGTAAGCCATATATGAAATCAAGTATTAAGTTCAAAGAAATAATATGTAGTTTAAGAGAAACAAGGCATGGACCAAATTAAAAATGATAAAATTTCTGTAATTGCGGGTAGTAAAAAATAGTTAAAATTTACTAAAACATTACGTAACTGGCAAAATATGTGGTCCGTAAAACTATATATTTTGTTTCAACTTTTTACACCTAATTTTAGGATCTTAAACATTATATTGCACTCTTTTGACTACTTAGATCATTCTAATATCCAATGGTCCTAGGGTCAATACATGCAAATTACATTATTTTACAGTTTAACCCCATACACGTACTTCAAAAATGGCGAAAGAAATTCCATGACTTAATTACGAAGCAGGGGTTATTTAGTAGTGTCAGAAATATAATAAAACAATAAAAACTGTTCCGTTTCGGCTTCGCGATAAATGAAGTGCTGCAAATATTTCAATTGTGCAAACATACCCTTAAACTGTAAACAAACACTCACAATGAACAGGTATTATATACATTTTCAATACACGGAAATATTATACACAGAAAGACGGAAGAAAAATATGACATATTATGAAGCGTGAAGTTGATGGAAAATTGTGAAAACTGTCACCTAGTTTCGGAAACACTCTGTGGGGCACTAGACAGGCAAGTTGGTGAAAATATATAACTTACCTATACAGAGAAATATCTTGTTACGAAGCTTGAACTTGATGATAAATGAATGAAAAGTCAATATTTTTTTTTGAAATGTCCAAATCAAATAGATGTAAAAATGTGTGTTCAAAGAGAAAGAAGAAAATACAGAGTGGAGTTGCTGATAACACGTCCTATGAAGTATTAAGGGAGCGCAGAGAAATACAAAGTTTGCGGCAACAGATGTAGTTTGTGACTTTGTTATCAAGAGGAAACTATCTTGGTGTTAAGATATAATTTAATGCTCTAATTTACTAGAATGGATAGTTGATGTTATCGATAATCTTGCAACTTCCCATGGGGACAAAAGTTTCACCATTAGCTGAAAATGAGTATGTAGTGTTTATTAAAAAAATACATTCCATTAAGTAAAGGTTAAAACAAGAATGTCGCTACCAACCCTAAGGATACCTAACAGATTAGGTTAATTGTCAAAATTCACTAGCTCGTACAAATTTATAACTAGATTGTGAAAATTAAAAAAATCGAAACGCCATATCTCAGAAACGGTAGGAGATAGTGAAAAATGATGACTGGATTTGGAATCAACGTGATAAGATACATCTATTAGTAAATATTCAATATTTTCAGTTTAAATTGTAAAAGTTCGAAAAAATTGTAACGCCATATCTCGAAAGAGGTAAGATATAGCGAGGAATAATTTCCGAATTTGACATAAGTGTGATAAAATACTCTACTAGTAAATTTTAGCTGATTTTAGGATCAAGCTGCCAAAATTAAAAAAAAAATGAAACATTATATCTTTGAAAAAGTAAGGAATAGTGGAAAAATTGTTCAGATTTAGCATTAGCGTGGTAAGATGTCATTACTATGTTCAATTTTGAAAATTCGAAAATTTGGAAAGTCTTACCTTGAATCGGCAAGAGATAAAGCAAAAAAAAAAAAGAAAGAATTTTCGTCTTTCCTTTATGAAAACCAATGTGAAATACGTGCTAAGCAATATGTACAGAAAATTTCAGAATGCACAGTCAAGGGGACCAAAATTACCGAAATTAGAACATTTCGAAACATGGTATCTCAAAAACGGTAAGATTGTGGTGAGAAACAAATGTTTCAGTTTTGAAATCTGCACAATAAAGCACGTCTAAAAGTAACGTTATTGACTCTAAGTCCAAGGGAAACCAAGTTACCAAAATTAACAAAGCAGGAAGTGGCTTGATCAAAGTTTTTATTGAAGCGCATGCAGCATTAATATATACCATGCCATAAGACTATACGAGAAAGAGTTGGTTGAAACAGAAAGTGGAAAAAGTTGTGTTAGGTTAGTCATAGGTGTATATGTTAAAATTGAAAACCGGAAATAGCTAGCTCAAAAATTTTAAGGCCCACACAGCATACCATAAGGTATGCATTGAAAGTATTGAATAAAGTTGTGTATTAAATTTTGACCGGAAATTGCTAGGTTAAATATTACCGTCGCATACAGTATTAAGATATACAATGGGTTACGTTCTAAGAAAAAAGTCTTACATAAAGTGACTCGGGGTGGAAGTAGCTAAAGTTGTATCTTAATTTCAAACCTGAAGTGGTAAAGTCAAATTTTACCAAGGCACATCTAGCATTAAGATATACAAAGAAAGATTAAAAGAAGACGTGTACGAGAAGAAATGTTAAAATATTACATTGCAGCAAGTCAAATAGAATATATTAAGTTAAAGCGTCAAATTTTGAGCAAATGGTATACAATATATCTATATGCTGGGTTAGATTAGAATGTCAAATTTTTGTACGTCGTTTAGGTTATATAGATTAAAATGTCAAATTCTAGCAAGTCACAGAGTGTATTAGGTTAAAACGTCAAATTTTCAGCAAATCGTGTACAACATATAGACTAGGTTAGGTTAAATATCAAAATTTGTAAGTAATTTAGGCTACGTTAGGCTAAAATGTCAAATTCAACCAAGTGAAATAACATATGTTCGGTTAACATGACAGATTCTTAAATGTTAAATAGAGTATGTTAGGTTAAAACGTCAATTTTTCAGCAAATCATAAATAATATATAGGCTGGGTTAGGTTAAAATGTCAAATTCTAGCAAGTCAAATAAGGCGTATTAGGTTAAAACGTCAAATTTTCAGCATTTCATATACAATATATACGGGGTTTATGTTAAAATGTCAAATTCCAGCAAGTCAAATAGGTTATGTTAGGTTAAAATGTAGAAATTCTAGCAAGTGAAATAGGGTACATTAGGTTGAAATAAGCCGTATACGAGAATGAGTATTCGAAGAGAGTATGTAATAAGCCATATAGGAGAATGAGCATTAGGTTAGGTTAAATTTTATGTAGAAAAGTGGGCTTAAAATAGTCCGTATACGAGAATAGAAGGCAAAAAGGGGAGAATCCAAACCGAAAGTAAAAGTGGGTCAAGGTCTTAAGCTGGTTTCCCCAACCGGAAATAGCCATTCAACGTGCAGGAATTTAGTCACGTGACCGGAAGTTGGGTGACGTCTATTCCTGGTGTTAAAATGCGTGATACCAGCAAAGCAGCACCAAGTGTCGGATATATCGTTTCAGGAGTAACTGAATTGCTCTTTTGCAAACTTGTTTAAGGTAATGACAATAGTCAAGCGGTCATTGCTCGGTTGGTAGTGGATTGGCTTTGCTTTGCGAAGGTCTTGAGTTAGCGTCCAGCGGTCGGCCACCATTGACTGAAGTTTCTCCTGGAGTTTTCCTTACACTGTAAAATTAGTTTGTTTTTTTTTAATTGAGAAGAAAATCTTATCTGTGCACTGAGAACCAATTTTCCTAGAAATAAGATTAATTGAAAATGAGAATGTTGATATCTCATTTCTACGAAAATTGTTTTTGGTTTCACAGGGAACTTTTTTCTCAATTTTAAGAAATAGTTTTTTTTTACTGTTTAATGATACGAGGCTGATGCTTAGATGATACCTTTAAACTAGGTTCTGGCCAACTTTCTTCCCACATTCCTTCTCCACATCCATCTCCATTGATGCCATTTATGGGACTAGTCCAGCAAATATTCTGACAATCAGACAAATAAATCAAATTAAATGACGAATAATAGATTCAAGTACTCTACTGTAGACTTCACAACGTTGGCGTAGGCTGAAAATAGGCTTTAGTCAGAATGTCTGACCTGAACAAGATCAATAGAAATCATTAGTGTTTATTAGCTTAAGCGTAAAGTACGTGACACAACGTACAAGAATCATTTGCAATTAAACTGCTAAGCTCATATTGTTTCTATCCTTGTAGTGAGCCCTTTATTCAAAGTTATTTTCAATCAATATATTTATAGCTAGTTAGATACTTGAAGGAAATTGTCAAAGAGTCTCAGAAGCAGGATATATTTTAAAATAAAATATATCCGTTTTAAGTCTCATAGTTTGAGATAGAACATCGGGAATGTTTATCGAAAATGTAGAACAAGATCATTAAAAAATAAAAATAAATATAACAGAAAAGAATTCTATGTTACGTAAAAGTCTTCTTCTTTATTTGAAAACTCTCTAGTATTCATAGTAAGGTCTCTTGTATAACCTGCTTAATATCTAACTGTAAAACAGTACACTTGTTAGATTTAGAACGAAAAACATTTGTTTGTTTGCCTCAAATGAGTCGACTCTTGCCCGCTCTCTGGATAAGGGAGAGTGGGGTTGTAAGTTGAAAAAATTCAAAACCATATTTTAGCTGTTTTTTATATTTAGACCTAAATAGTTTTTCTGATATTAATTTGCATAACCTTTCTCGTGCCAACACCATTTTGTTAATGTATTTTTAGTGGATTACTTTTTCATTAGAAAAATTAGTATTCAATAATAATCTCTGCCTTTGAGGAAGTTATTTTGGGCACTAACAGGATAATTCTTGAACTCGTTAATAATTCAATGGAAAAACGGAAAGGAGTACTTCTCGTACTAATGCGGGACAAACCATATGTAAATGAGTGTAGCATATTGTTCTCAGAATTTTGGAATTTAATTAAAGCGTTGTTTGAAACGTTCAACGAGAGAAGTAGAAAACTCAGAAAATAATACAGGCTTACAACAAAAATTATCTTCGAAATTTTCAGTCTTCATATCAAAATTATCTTTATTATTTTACTTCGAAGAAAGTGTTCTTGAAAGCAGTTAATAAATAAAGATGAAGAAAGAGAGACATTTGCCCAGTATTATTGCATTTTTTTCGTGATTGAATGACTTACTAATTCAAGTGAAGGAAGCTACAAAAACTGGAAGGACATAGATTTTTATAGGGACAAAAAGATTGAATATTAAAAAATCGCACTATAAATAAACTTTCTATCTTAAGAAAAGTTACTTCATTTAAGAAATTAACATAAGAAAGTGAATAAAAGAAGTGAAATGGAAACTTGAAAAACAGATTGGAGTGGTTAAGCTAAATAAGAGATCAACTTAAACCTGAGTGTTTTCTAATTTAAAATCTCTAGTCAACTTCTTGTAAACATAAAAGTAAAAGCATTCAGCTAAAATGTGTACAAAAAGTGTATATTATTACAAAGCACTTTTTAATTTTAAAATATCAATTATATAAAATATCAAGTTATGATAGAACACTGTAAATGTTTAACAAAAATCAAAAACAAGGTACAAATGAAAAGAATTCTATGTAACATAAGTCTTTATAGTATAAAGAATCTCTAAAACTCTTGAATACATCTTTCGTATAATTTGTTTCCTATTTTGAATTAAAATTCTAAATTTTAAGCGGTTAAATCTTTGACGATTAAGTACAATTAAGTTTTGTAACTTCAAAAGTTACACAAGTATACACAACAACTCTAAACAGACACCCAGACACGTGTGTGCGGGCAAAAAAAAAAGAGGGAAATTATGTTTTCCTCTACAATCCCCTCCCACCTTGAAAGAAAGAGCTAATATTTCATATTTTCAAGAATTCTACTGCGAGTTAATATGAAAACGAAAGAAAATAAACGTAGCTTTACCTTATAATAAGAAGCAACCGAGTATAACATCTCTTAAGAGTTCACGGTGTTCCATTTTCTTTGTGGTGGTGACGGCGATGCTAACACATCACTGCGTTTGCTTTTGCCTCTCTCATATCTCTCTCTCTCTCTTCTTTTCCTTACGAAAATTGAAATCCACTACTGACGCCGATCTTTATATTTCTTTCGCTTCTTCTTCTTTCTTCAGTTCCCAACAATTGAAAATCCCAACAGTTCCCATAGAAACCACAAAGAAAAAAGTAAGCATTTCCCTGGAGATGAATATCTGACTCCAAGAAAATTTTTACACATTCTTTATTCTCTTTGGTTGGTTATGATTCAAATTTTTCTTTTTTATTTTACCCACAAAAGACAAAAATGAATAGAAATATTTTTTTTTCTTCCTCAGCAACCAATCTTTGTATTACAAAGAAAAGTACTCCGTTGCACTCCTTACTTCCCTGCTCTCAATCAGTAGAAAAATATAAAGAATGCGGAATTTCCATCAAGTAGCTTCTTTCTCTTATCATATATTTAAAAAATGTTTCTATCGCTTTTCTTTGTGCTTAAACTTCTTTTGCATCTCATAAAGAGAGCAAAGATAAGCTTCCGATAAGAAACCAAAGATAAAAATGCTATACAGCTTAATTGCAGGGCAAAGGAACAAAAGCTCACTCGGGTGTAAAACAATCCATTTATTATCCATGAAAATTCAGAAAGGAAAGAAGTTGCCTTTCTATGACATGGAAAATGTGTTGTTATCAATAATTATTGGTGTTCTTCTCTGAGGTTGACCTTTTACCATGAACTGTCTTTGTAAGGTAACGAATGGTCTTTAGCCATTGCCTTCCATCGGATGGCAATGACATTCTAATGACGGGACTTACAATCCAAAGTTATTAATTTAAGCAGTACACTTAATGTATCCTCACGCGAGGAATTATACGCGGGACTCCCTTTTTGCAAGACGATGTTTGGAACAGCTCACCCACCGGAGAACAATATAATCTGACTTCAGCACTATCACTCTAGTGATGACAAACTGCATCTGCGATTCAACGTGGTGTGTCAGTACTCTGATACATGCAAATTGACTTGAGGAGCTGAGAAATAGAAGTCGTAACTCCAAAACAGTATTGCAATAACATCAATATATTTTAACTTATTATGTGACCTCTATCACGTATAATCTGTAAAACAGCTGAGGTGTTTTGTCCTTATACTAATAAAGACTTTGTGAGCTTTCGAATGATAGAAATAACGCTTCTTCACAAATTTATCACATTACCCAACATTTGTCTTGCTATGAGACTATTCATATAAACGCTTAACGTATATGCATCTAATCAAAACAAAAAAGGTTTTCTCTGCAACATGTACTATTGCATATATTAACGAAGTAGAAAAATAAATAAACATTTTTATAGTTTAGCTCTTCTGAAAAACTTGACTTTTTTGAGTTACTATAGTATTATTATGGGACAAGTGATTTGGGCCGTGGCCAGATAGTGGCAGTTTGTCAGGCCGGAGCCGTGTCCTAGTTGCCCTCGTTAAGTGATCAACTATAAACATGACAAGGGTTTACCAAGAGCAGAAGAACTACACTTTTAACATCGAACAAACGATTATTGGTTGGATAGCCCTGTATGGAGAAGCTTCAAGAACCAGATAAGAAAAATCCACGATAACATAAAACGTAATGCAAAACTTTGTTTAATTTCATGCTGTCCAAATTTCAACTACAATAGTTTGTACAGCTACATTCACCATAGGAGAAATTGAATTTTCATTACTTGGGTCAGGTACAGAGCCAAGAAGCTGAGCAAGAACGTATTAATGAGGAGGGTCTGGCATAGTCTGTTTCAAGTAATCCTTATTCCTATATAAAATTGGTATAATTTTAGGTTCAATTATGCTTTACGTTTCATAGCTACAGTCACCTTGGACCCAGGGCTCTCTCCAAGTTGTTGAGGATATTAATTGCAACATTTCAGTGCGGTGTCAGACAATTTGCACGGAATTAATCAGAAGAGCCGATTTTTTTACTCTTTTTTTTTAATGATAAAGCAATTTTATCGAAAATTATTGAGCCTCCATCGAAAACAGTGGTTTCCAACGATACACTCTCGCTTTGAAGGAAAAAAAAAATATGATTCATGGATGGGATTCCAGTACTTTACAGATGTAATTTATTTTTCAAACTAGAAATGGTGATTTCTCGTTTTTTAGAGTGGTTCACAATGCATCATGGGTATCCGCATTTTTATCCGCCATTTGTTAGAGCGAATGTTATAGAAAGACGAACCCCTACTGTGAAGTTAATTGTGTTTAGTCAAAAGTGACAACATAAGTCTTAATAACTTTTCTCAAGGAGAAAAAAATATATACCTGAAGATGTCAGGAGTAAGACATATACAAGAAATCTTTAACGTTATTCTCAAGTACCTAACGAGACGGAACAGACCTTTTATAAAGCGTACTTTCACAATTGCCCGGCCAGCGTAGTTGATAAAGAGTAAGGTGGTAGGAAGTTCAATTCCCATTTTCCCCTTTTTTCATTCACAAGAACGTTACTTTCTCACTACTTACAAATAATTGCTCCTTTTTGCTTTTTACATTTCGAACATTTTGTTGCCTCGTTTTCATGATAAAAAGTAAAATAAAAAAAAATCTGAATTGATGAAACATCATCTAAAAAGTTTAAGTTCCCATCGAAAAAGAGCTACCATAGATCCCATTTTTCTCGCAACGGAAATTTATGATCTTTTGTATTATGAACATTCGCTCTGAAAGAGTAGTCCCTATTTCCGCTCTCGTAAAATAAAATATTCCGCTCAATTCGAGATCAATTCTGTTCTTCCGAACTTAGTGTAATTAGGAAGTAAAATTTGACCTGGTTCTTGAATTCTTTTGCGAGTTGCTGTTTGAGAAACACTATATTGACTATTCACTTCTCTCCATTAGCATAAGTAAATAAACACAAATTGACAATCTCACCACTACATCGCGAGTAGTTTAAATAATGACAACATTAATTAGATTTCATTGAGAACTTTGTACGACACGAACCAACAAAATGAATGGGTTATAAAGCTTGTGTGTTCGCTGTTTAAGCTTTGTGTTTTGATGTGCTTTGTTCAGTACCCGACATATACGAGCAGGTTGTTGTTGTTGCTACAATGGAGCTCTCTTGTCTTACTTCCGGTCACGCTGAAGGGAAAGATAACATCTCGGCGAAGGACTCTCCTCCGTTCCTTCCCCCTCTCCACAATCTAGTTTCTCATCCTATACATACCACGCTGTCGCCTTTTCTCAGGTCTCACGTGACATCTATCCGAAGTACTTCAAACACACACACACACACATATATGTATGAGCTTAGTTCTGGAGCGAAGGAAACTTGCTCAGTCGTTTTGGACACGGCTCGTTAAATTTTCGGACGGCTTAAATGAGTACAACGACAACAGAGGGCAGTAATGGTTCTTTGTCGCATGTAAAGTAATTAGGAAGAGTTTTATCCATCGTATACTCCAGAGAGACGAGTTGTTGAGGTGAAGGTGCACATACTGTATAGTTTTGAATGTAGGTCTCATTTCTACGCTCGTTATTTCCTTTCGTCACAGTAACACATTACAACAAAAGCATGTTCGGGTATGAAATGACAATGATTACAAGTCAAGGATTTGATAAAAAAATTTTTAGTATCTTCCCTTCTTATAAAATTAACATCATCATATGTTTTACACCATTAGAAAATATTTCTGCAAGATATTCATACTTCAAGCAAGACTGTTGCGGTGCTGAGGATTGTAGTGATGTAAATCAATGTCCGTGAATATAGATAATTCTGTAAAGGAAATAATTCTCACATATACAGTATTTTGAACATAAATATATTAGCAATTGTGCATTTTAGCGTCAGCTATATTAGCGATAATATATTTGAGCATATGTTAGCGTCAGGATATGTGCATTTTAATCGCAACAAAACTAACAAACTTCTTCTGTAGCTAACATCCTCATAATTGCTGATTTACACCACGATGATTTTCAACACCCATATGTAAACAATAAAATCGCGGGTTGTAACAAGTTGCTGTCTCGTATCAGCCCTTTAAGGGCCGACTGGGTTGGACCATTTCGACGTTTGGATATTCATACCGAGGTATTTCAGAGTTGTACCTTAGTTTCATCCAGGCCAGCAACATTATTTTTTCCTTACCTTTTCCATTTTTTCCGGATGTTGTGGACGCAGCAGTAAGTTTTCTTAATCTTGAAACGATATTACGTTTCAGAAATGTTTAAGTAAAACATCGAAATAGATGGGAACTGCTGTTAAATCCTGTTTTAATGTCTAATAAATATTAGAAAACTCATTATTTCAGATGATTTAGTAAGTAAAAATTCATATTAAAAAATTCAAGTAAGTAAAAATTCAATTCAACCAGTTCTAAAAGTATGGTACATCCAAAATGGACACTGGCCGACTCCTTCTCGCATTCTTCCTCTACTCTATCCTAGACTGAGCCATAAATGCTTAAAGGTCATAAATTCAAAAATCAAGATGATCTCTTTAAAAAAAATCGGTCATTGCTTTAAAGTAAACCGAATCAAGGCTTTGGTCCGGACAACCAAAAATACCTACATGTATTGCCAACCAAATTTGGAAGTTTGGTCACGAGTATCACATTATTTGGATAAATATTAATAGGTAAATAATGTACTTGATAGATACAATTCAAATATTATAAGCACTAAATAGCGATTTTCCAGTAGCATGCTGCATGGTCCGGGTAAGCTGTAGTTAAATGATGATACACAAGGAAATACGTTATACCTTATTATGGGTGTGTATCGCAATATCATGTTGCAATAAGAACCTTCAGTGGAACACTTACCCCTTTCTCTCCTCGTCGTTGGAAGCTCTGGAGCGGATACGGCGCCATCACTATCTTCTTGGCTGTCCAGCAACCCCGGTTCCCTTTCGAATCTAACCATGTGACGGTGTCGCCCTCTATGGTCGCGCGGCAGTGAATTGCTTCGGAGACTTGCGTACGGCCTTGTCATACTAAGTAGGTAAGACGACCGCCCTGAGGTGGTTGCTTCCGTATCGGATGCATAATCTAGAGACGGCGTCCGGCGCCTCAGCGCACCGAGACGCTGCATAGTGTCCGCATATCGCCCGCTAACAGGATACTGCATCGTTGACGCCTTAAGGCTTGAACGAAGCGGTCGCATGACGTACTCGTAGAGATCGTGCTCCGTTCGCGGTAAATGCTGATCACTCCCAGATCGCATGATGCGTCCTCGTGCGGGGACTCTAGGCCGTGCCCCTGGGGTTAATAATCGCGTACTGGTCATCGGTTGTGCAGCGCGCCGTGGAGGCGCTGGACCACCATAAAACGTGTGCACTTTCTCCGCGAGAGATTCGAGAGTTTTAGGGTATCCGCGTTCGTACGGTTGGAAGTGATGCGGAAGCGAGGGCTTAGGTTGTTCGGTTATTACCGGGGGTGGAGGCTGGTATGACCAGGTCTCCTCGGGTGGTCGTTGTTGTGGTCTGTATGCGTGCTCCGGTCTCGAATTATAATAGAGGTACTGTTCCTCTTGATACAGATCAGTCTCATCCAAGGGCGACCTGCGATGTGGAGGCATTCTTGGTGGGGGTTCACGATATTGCGGAATCCGTTGAGGCGGCGGGGGTTTCATCATTGGTATTCCATTTTCACCGTTACTTGTACTTTCATCCACAGGCTCCTCTTCAAGTTCTTTCTTAATAACCACCACCGGCGGCGGTTTTTGTTCAGCACGATGAAGATGCGGTGACGGTACTCCTTTCTGCGATTTTCTCTGCCTTGTAGTAAGCACTAACCGCCTCGGAATGGACATAATAATTACAACATCGTCCAAACTCATTCGAGTAACGTCCACTAGATTCACTGCGAGGATTTCGTCGCCCACTTTGAGGCAACCACTGTTGTACACAGCCGATTCTAGAGCAATTCTAGAAATGAAGACACCATCGCACCGATCCAGTCCATTTCCTTCTCTGATGTACAGGCCCAGAGTTTGTCCAGGTCGCTTCACTATCTCCACAAAGTGAACAACATGTTTCTGATCCTGAAAAGAATAAAAGAGACAACTGTAGGGAACTAAAAGAGACAATACAATATGAAAATCTGGTGTATTTAAGGCCGAAAATATCTGATAAAAGTATTTTTGATAAATTCCAAACTCATTATAATTATATCAACTGCTCAACATAGATTAAATAAATACATAGAATTTACTTAAGCTTTAATGATATAACTTCTGATTAGAACGCTGATAAGAACATCTTATTAGAAAAGAAAATATTTTTTTGATTGGAGCTATGATTGTTAAGTCATGAATCGCTTATTTATGAAAGCCTTTTCTCAAAGAACGTAACTTTTCAGAGAATTGAGAAAACTTTTTTTTTTTAATCGTACTTTAATAAATGCAATCTTGTGACCCTTACAAACTAGGATTTCCTATTTTGAAAATTTCGTCCCGTGTAATTTGTGTTTTATGTATTACGACATATAAAACGTGCCGACATGAGACCTTTTAAAATAAACAGATAATATTGTAAAATCATTTTAAATTTTATAAGTGTTTTAAAAGAAAATAAGAGGATCTGGTACTGAAAAAGGCAACAAAAGGGTTTAGTACATAGATATGTTTTATGTTGGATACGTCATACAAACAGTTACTTACAGCTATATTTAATATGACATCGACATAAGCCTAGTAAAACACAAAAAAGTTTATTAAACACGAAGCTACAATTCTAGTGTGATGGTTTTTTTGGATTTGAATTTTATTTATGGCTTTAGGCATCTAAGGCTCAGGCCCGGGTAGGGGAGGGGAAAGGATTCGGGAAGGTGTCGGTCAGGGCCTATGTTAAAGGTGCCATCCAGGGATTTGACTGATGTGACTGGGGAAAACACTAGAAAAAACTCAATATGGATGGTCTGTCGCTGGGATTGAACCCACGACTTTCCGAATACTACGCCAACGCTCTACCATTTAAAAACTGTTTTATTACATCTGAATATATTTTAATTTCAAACAACCACATATTTTTAAAAAAAGAGGAAAAAAGAAGAAAGACACCTATCATTAACGTTAATCAAAATAATAGAAAAGAAAAATATAGAACAAAATTAAAAATTTAAAAACTGACAATTTTATGCGGTATTCAACTATCGTGTTTAACCCCACAATGCTACAAATAACACAAAAACCATCATTGTGCCAGTCATTGCATCTATATGGTATTTGTTATGAAGTTAACAAAATATTTGTTTAATTTGAACATACTGTACATCAAACTATATTGCATGAATAAATAATCTTGAAATTCTAACACACCATAATTACGGCGTTATGTACCAAATTACGACGTTATTTTTAACTCTTGAATAATAGTTAACTTAGATCGCCTGATAAGTTGATAATGTACATTATTCGAAGTTTGAGTTATTAAACCTAACAGTCTTCTACACTGATCCCAAGTTTGTTTAGTTAGTTTACTGGGCGTAAGTTGATGTTCTAGGGTATCGATATGTGCGCATTTAATAAGTTATTGTCTTCACCGAAACGATGTTTATATTGTTTATCTTTAGTATCAATAGCATCATGTATCACGAAATACCATAGCGTTCGTTGTTGTGCAGTCAGGAAAGGGGTATGTACATTTTTCCAAATTATGTGCCAACTCTCAACAGGTTTTTGACTATACAATCGATGAATAGGGGCATTACTTCGTAACATTTGATAAATTTGTTTACTACTTGGTTGAATCATGTAGATATGATATTTATTTGTTCAAACAACACAAAACTAAGAATCGCACGGTCATAACTCAAACCTTGAGGTAGTTCGTGCAACGCCTCGTGAACTCAAGGGAAATTCCGATGAATAGTGTTTCATCAAGGTCAAAAGTAAGTGAGCTGAAAGGAGTGGTGGTTGTAATTCTACGACTTGAACCGTTCATTATCAACAAACTCTATGCCATATCATATACATTCGCTACTTTGAACTGATCAGCGGTATATGACGCTAAAAGAATTTTATTTATTTCTGGTAACACAATGAGGAACGTACTGTATAGTTTCGAAAACACTGACAGGGTTGGAAAACTACCATATATTTATCCACAAATGCATTGCGGATGCTATAATAATTTTTTTGAAGTCTGCTATTAATATCATAAATACGTGTTATTAAGCTTTTATTGCGTTTTACCTCATGTAATGAATAACCCACTGAATAATATTCACTTGGGAAAAAATAAACTTTACTAGTCTGTATGTACTCGTAATGTTTCTTACGATGATGTGTTAAGATCAGCGCTTTATATTTTTACACTAATGGTATTAAAGCGCGGTTTTGAATATCGTCTTTTTGTCCTCTAAGAGACACCAATATTAAAAGGTATATTTACTCCGCTTGTCTCGATTATGTGAAAAAGTATACCAAAGGATAAATGATTGCATTTTGGCTTTACAACACAAATACCACCAGTCAATAATACTCCTATATTTGCTTTGTTGTGTAAGCCAATAATTCCACTTTTACTATAATTGTTCGCTAAACCAGGGATCTTCCAATATACTATTGTTCATTTTAAAATAACCAGTACATCACTGTGAAATAGGTGCCGAAACTCGTAGCTTGAGGACTATGCACAGATGATCTGTAACACATACTGGGTATTGAAAGTTTTGTTTCACTTGGGGTACCATCTCAGGTTTTATATAAAACCGATATATACGGGAACTAGCATTTGCACCCATATAGGTTGGGGCATAGTCTTGGGAATGTAATATATGCCATGTGTCTACTAAGGGGAATTCATGTTCAAGATCTCGATATGTCGGGCAATAATTCTAGCGTGCGCGGGAAAAACAACATAATTTAGAAATTAGCCAAAATGAGATAAGTTAAAATTTGAGATCTGTAAGTGATGTCCCACCTTCGACTAACTTAGTATAAGTCAATTCCAAACGTGAGTTGAATAATCCCTTCTTTGTACTTTTAGAATAAGTGGTATCTTATATCTGGCAGAGAAGAAGAGACACGTGTTTACTGAACTACACGTGTGTTTGAAAACCTGTGTTTACTTACTCATAATTTTTTTTCCCGCGTACGCTAGAATTATGTTCTGTTTCTGAATCAGATCTATTCGTTATGCAATTGAAATCACCACTCATAAGTACAAATGATGTGTGCATTCGTAAATAAATTGGTACGTCATGAACACAATGAATTACGGACATGTCTATTTTGCGTGCCTGACTCGTAAATATTAATTAACATGATCTGTTGATAACACACACTAAGACGCCAGTAAGCGTGATACTGTAAATGCGTATGAGCAGAGGCGGCGTTTGGGGGTGGAAACTGGGGAAACCGCCCCAGGCCCCGCGCTTAGGGAGGCGCCGCGTTCCGAGTTGATATTTTTCTTACTCAATGATATAAAAGTTGATTTGTAAAAAAAAGTTTATAAATAAACTAGTTTGTATAGTTTCCATGCGAAATGTAATGTGAAATGGAAATGAATAAAGAAGCACTTGTAATTAGCAATGCAGTTTTAAAAATATATTGTACTTTCTTTAAACAAATTATGTCGAATTTTTTTTCATAAGAAACCGTTGTTCATTAAAAAAGAATATTTAGTAATAAATTTAGGGTTAGGAATGAAAGGAAGAAGTGAGAGGAAGCATTTAGGGGGAAGTTGCTTACTGCTTTATCGGTTTTAGATGTAACATTTCGGCGCTCAGCAATTTTTACTTGTACGTTGGCCCCGCCGGGTCACCTAACGCCGTCTCTGCGTCCGAGTAATACCATTGCGGGTTACAATCGCTGCACTCAAATTATTATATTATTGTCAGCATACACATTGTATTATGCTGCTACTTATGTAATTTCAGAACCAACTTCCTGTAAAAATATTATCTGATTTGATAACAAAGTCTTGATGGACGCGCCTACGAGTGATACTTAATGTCTCCAAGAATAATGCTCGCAATGGTGAGTATCTTGAGTCATAGTCACAAAGTTAATAAAGCTATACCCCTGAAGGCACTCGATTTAGTCACTGCACCACAATTCACAACTTCCCTAAAAGATTTAATTTGTCGCTCCCTCGGGATGTCCTTGGTTTCGTAGTTCGCACACTCAAACCACTCCCTTAGGTATTTGTTTTTCCAACAGTCAAATTCGATTTCTTGCTTGATCGTTTCCGCTTTTTTCCTTCTAGGTACTACCTTCAGATTTGCTTGTATTTGAGCTATACATACTTACCTGTATCTTCGGGGCCACCACCTGCGTCCTTTGCTGATAGATTGGCAGCTGAGTCAGGGGGTGACAAAGCACTTCACTCAGACTTGTCTGTAACTCTGCAGGATGAGCGCTCACACTTTCCTCACTCGCACCAGAACACACTGTACTCCTGGTACTAATGTGGAGGGAGGCGTTGAAGTGGATTGAAGTTCCAGTTGTTTCTCTGGAGTCGGAACCACTGTCGTTTCTGATGACTTATTAAACTCTTGCTCTTCAAGTACTGTTGGGGCCGCTACTGTTTCTAGCTGGTCACCTTACACAATATTAATAACACCGTATGTGGAACCAAGGTTATTTACTACTTATTTAGTTATTATGTCACGATCCAAGGAGGAATTTATAGATTTAAACTCCCAACCTTTCCCATTAACTTTTCCAGCTCGTGGAAATTCTTCGTCTCTGAATCTAGGAGAACCGAATGCCGAAGGCCTTGTCACTTGTTTTACAGGTTGGGCACCACTCACAACGCGTTGGTCAAATTCTTGGTACGTGTGTAAAACTTTATTACATTTATAGCAGCTCTTTACCTGATTTTATATTGGGCTAAGTAACGTTGGTTCCCGATCACTACAAACGTGGGAATTTCACTTCTGAGCTCAATATAGATTAATTTCCGTCATATTGGTACTCAATAATGATGTCCCGAGTTATAATATTCGTCTTTGATTGACTTCACCATGCCATACTAAGCCAAGACATCTTGAATGTCTGTATAGGGCATTTCACTCGGAACTACCAATAATTTACAAGCGTAATCGGTTTATTACCTAATTCTATTTTCACTTGAATACTTTGATATTCATCTTTAATTTCAATCTCATTCAGATAATCACGTAAGATCTGTTCACATAATAAAGCAGAAACTAACTTCACATAAACACATTTTCGGTAACCATCAAGCTGAATAGCTACAATTTGTTCGTCTTCCAATTTAAACACATCGTAAAGAAATTCGTGCACTTTATATGTGGCTGGACGTTGAACAGTATTAAGAAGTCCAAATGTAAGGTGTTAACACATCTCGCTACAATTCCCACGTGCGATTTCACTGCCTATACAGCACACGATGATTCACGAAGAGAGCGCTGTAAACACACGCCCACCTGCTAACACAGCTAAGCTGCGTCTACCATTGAGCTACGGCGGTTGAATAGTGTGATTGTTTCTGAACGGCCTAATTTACAAAAAAACCTCTTGACACGAAATCTTGGCACTAAGCTTGGTCTTCTTTATGTTTATTACTTCTTCTTACTACTTCTACTTGCCATATCACCAGCCCATCATAGAAGTCATTGCAGTCCGCTAGGATGCTTACTTAACTTACTGAGATAATTGATTTTCGCATCATAAATTGGGATTTTCTCTTTATAAGCCTCAACAGTTGACAGTGTTACTTCAACAGGAGAAACGACTTGAAGGTTTTGCACACAAGCCAATTAACATAGTCTGATACAGTTACTATTCCTTTTTTACACTGTTCAGACACAAATTCATTCATGATAAACAGATACACTAAAAGTCTCTTGAGTTTTTGTCTCTTCAGAAGCAACATACTTTTATAAAAGTTAGACCACCAATTGAGGCGTATGCGCGAACAAAGGTCTATGTGAGATTTTGGTAGAAAGGGAGTTATTTACGAAACAAAGATCTCTGATGTGTTCTTGATATGTATCTGTGCTTGGTTTGAGTATATTGCAACAAATAGCATCGGTATTCAGAAATTTCTGGAGCGAAATGCACTAGAAAAACCATGGAACAAAAGTCTATATTATATGCTCTTCCCGTGACTGAGTGCATGCAGGATGGACAAAAATAGCGTAGCAGCTATTTTTGCTGCTACCTTGGATAAATTGCTATCACTGCTACGATTGATAAAAAGTAACACACACTCCTACTGCTGCTTTTCTCCAAATCTCGCGCAGGGTATAAACAACAACACACCGATGAAAAAAGCAGGTGCAAGCTGTTACCACATTTTCTATTTCTAGGAGTCATTCAAGGAAGGAAATATCCGTCGTGAAATGCCACATATTTTTACTCATGGCCGAGTCACGAAGCAGTGTTCCATAAAGAACAATGACAAGGCACCGCTCACAAGTGCCTGCTTGGTGCTGTGGTTACTGCATCGGACAGCTAATCCAATGACCCGGGTTTGGTTCTTGGCGGGGTCTTTCTTTTAGAAAAAGTAACTTTCTTTTTATACATATATGCATTTTGAAATTATATAAAGTTCACTTACCATTGGTTAGGTTACGTTAGGTTAATTCAGATTTGGTGGGGTTTCTTTATTGTCCACACGATTCACTCTAATTCACGGCAACGATAAGAGTTGGTTCTGGTGTCGAATTCTGAGGCGATATGTTATACCCCGAAAGAGTCGTCATTTTCTCTGTCTATTCATTATCAGCAGAAACAAACAGGACAATACTTTCCTAATGTTTCGTTTTATTATACCATATAATAATATTTTGTGCGTGGCGGTAACGTCGCGGCCTTCGTATCGGTCATTGGTAGGTACGCGGCTTTGAAGCCCGCAGCTCAGTGGTATTTGGCTTAGCATTCGGAAGGTTGTATGTTGAATCCTAGCGACCGACCATCCTGAGGTTTTCAAGGGCTTTTCTGTCACACCAGAACAATGTTGGAGTATACCTTCAACTTATACCCTGGCTGACACCTTCCTGCATCCTTTCCTCTTCCCTATACCGTCCCGTGTCTTAGATGCCTGAAGACCATAAATAAAATATTGAATTTCCAAGCTTGCGGCCGAAGTTTTCCAGGGTATCTCTCAGATTCACCAGGGGTATGCCGCGACGTTACGCAGTGTTCAATTTGTAGCAGAGGGTTGTTGGGATTTGAGCCAATGATCCCAAGATCTCATAAATAAATTTAATCCAAAGCAATTATGACGCAATATGTATTTCCATTAGTCTGCTCGTGTGTACTGTTAAATAGTTCTCATTTATAGCCGAAGGAATTTCAACTAACTGTTAATAATACTAACTATTAATTACACTAATTATTCGCGAGGAGAATATGTAACTGAATGTCTAAAAGCTCCGATAATTACATAATTTTCCGATAGTAGTACCTAGGTAATATGAACTACTCTGGCAAGTCCCGACGGCAATCACTCTACTACGCAGATAACAAGCTACAAATATGTAAGTTAGTCTAAAAATGGTGCTTTTACAGTGATTTTTAAGCTGGGAACAAATAACTCCGATTTGTTCTTTCCTAAACTGCTATTTTAAAATATTTTTAACAGATATTTTAAAATAGAAGTTATTGCTATCGCTGCTAGAAAAAAGTAGCAGTTTTAAGCAGTGTTGGATTGATGGAACAAAAGTCTATGTGACATCATTCAGCGCCACACCACTCTGCGTATAAATTTCAGCTTCTTTCGCGTTTTTCTCAATACAGGCAAAATGTAACATAGACGTTTGTTCGCGCATACACCTCAATTCTGGAAATCTTTATGTGATGTGTTTAAACCAGATCAACAAGAAATTTGACGTAATATGTCTATGACATGAGACCTTTCTTTTTTAAAAACTGTGTGGATGTATACAAATTATATTTGTACAATAAAGTGAATATCTAAACTAATGTGACAGGAGGCCTTTGATAAATAAACTATTGATATATACCGTTAAATGTAAAAACAGTGTTTGAAATATGTATGTATCGAAATTAATATGACATAGAAATCATAAAATTGTAAAAATATTACAACCGTTGTTTAACATATTTCCACAATACTTTCAGGTAAAGCCAGAAAGAACGAATAAATTATTTGCACATACCAAAGAATTGCAATTTTAGAAGTTTTTAAAATGTTCTCACGGTTTCAGCGTCTCGAGTACACAGAAAGGACACGAGAACTATTGTTCTCATAGTTATTGGAAATTGAATTTTAATATAATTAAACTTCTGCCTCATTAATCAGTAATTTTTGGATTAGTTACCTAGGTTTCGTTATGATCATTGACAGTCTCCTTGTCAGCTGTAAAGGATGTGTGTATGCTTTATAAATAAATTTATAAATGACCCCACAATTTATAAAAAATACAGTTGATTGGTAGTAAATTCCTTACTATCCCAAAATGTAACCAAAACGTGAAGTGTTGCAATGATTTGTTGCCCTAAAATACTGAACTACTGTGCTTTTAGTAGAACACTGAGCAACATACTTATACATACTAAGTATGCGTTTTACCCCCTTTTTCTTCAATATGTAATAGAAGTTTCCATGAGGTAAGTGACGGGGGGCAATAAGGTACTTTTAGTTTAAAAATATACATTTAGCATCAATTCACTCTTCCTGGATTACTGAAGAACTGGACGTGCACGCGAACCTAAAAACGCGAGGCTTATGCTTTTATTAAAACAATCATACAACCTACTGTAAATCAAATAAGATTCAATGTAAGCCTAAATAATTGTTATGTTCCGTTTAACCGGACGTATTGTCACACTTAAGACAAAGACCTAATGCTTCTCCCTCGCCGTCACCTTCACACACCGTCGCCCTCAACTTCGCCATCACCGTCACCCGCCTGGAGCGGGGAGGGTGGGAGCTTATGCAGGTTAGATCTGCCCTGGTGAGGGCCATCCTCATGAGGTTGAACACCTATAGAAACACTCTTCCACAAACCGCCATTATGAAATCTTAATATATCACTAACGTCTTCAAACGTTTGCAATACGAAAAAGTTCGATTTAAGTAATTCTGGGGTTACCGTTTGTCGACCCAACGACGTCACAATTTTTGCTTTACGAATTGTACAAATGCACTAAAATACCTGGAAACTATAAACATTCATTTCCGACAAAAGCACTTACATCAGCCTTTTTTGGGAGGATGATGGAAGGGTGTCCGTCGCGTTGATTTTTAATATCTCTCGTAGTAATCGTCAATAATTTCCAACACGGAAACCTTCGGTCTGAAAAACTGAGGGATGGGATACCACTTCCCCAAACACCCGAACCGATGTATGGCTTTGTGTTGAGTATATTGAAAAATTTAGGCCTAAGAAATTGAGTACATTTCTCTATCTCCCCAAATGAAGATTCATATCATCTTTTATGAATTGCATTTAAACTGAATTTTTATTTATGGCCTTTAGGCATCTAAGGTTCAGGGCGGGATAGGGGAGGGGAAAGGATTTGGAAATATGTCGGTCAGGACGTGTGTTGAAGGTGCTATCCGGTCATTTGCCTGGTGTGACTGAGGAAGAACCCTGGAAAAACCTCAGCCAGGATGCTACGCCAACGCTCTACCACTGAGCTATGGCGGCTCGGTCCCTCTTTTATGAATTGTGTACAAAGGCTAGAAATGCGTGCACAAGCGAACACAAATGACTGCAACAAAAAAATTTTATTCGAGTTATTGGGTGGGTGGTGGTATCGTATAACCAGCCCCAAAACTTGATTTTCACCGGCACGATTTGCACACAAACGTTAAAATTGCATGTGAAAATTTCGTTCAGCGTAATTGAGGTAGGAGGAGGGCTTCGTTTCAACATAATATTACCTTCTTCAATTTCTAATTTTGCACAAACCATAAAAAAGGAGAAACAAACGTCAACAGACGGTGGAAAAATGAGCCCTACATGAAAAATTTCAGTCTGAGAAATAGTGGAGCGAAGAGTTATTTCTCACCGCTTCAATATTAAATTTGATTTTCTTCGTTAGGGGACGTTTAAGTTTTACGTAAGCGCATTTTAAGTCATTTTAGAATTCCTCCATTGTGAACAAAATAAGTCAAGTTTGAATCCCCTACCCAAAGAATGCTTACGTAATAGTTGAACGACCCATTACGTATGGACGCTAAAACTGCGTGAATAAAGCTGCACAAACAAAAGTAATTAGAAAAAGTTTGATCGGAGTAATTAAGAGTGCTACTTTTCACTAGCCCCTCTCCAATTTAATATTTCATGTTTTTGTTTTCTAATTATGCACAAAAGGTAAAAATGCGTGCACAAACGATGCAGAAACTAAAGTTTTAGACAAATTGTCTGTGTGTGGGGAGACAAAAAATATGTACCGTAGTGAATCATTTTTACAAATCTTGAAGTGTTAATTGAATTGTATTTACAAATGTGACCCTTCTACACGCGTAAAGTACGGAACTTAGAAAACTACAGACGGGTAGATCATATTGTGGCTTTTCTACACCCTTTGCATCCTGCTCATCGCTTAATTTATCCTTTAGGAGCAAGTCATCTATCAAAATATACGTTTAGAGCTATCTAAAATTTCCAACACCAAGTTGCATTAGAAATATTCATAAAATGAACATTTTCATTTTACAGAAATACAGTTTTGTTTCTTTGGGTGGGAAGTAAAACGACGGTAAATGAAGCGTCTCTAATTTTATGTTTTTAACAGATACCACTTCTTTAACTACCAGTTCCACTTCTGCTGACGTTTATTGCTCTGCACCAATTGAAATGAAATATCAAGGGTTGACAGATACACCCAAGGGAAGGTAAGACAAGAGATCTCTCGACGACAGTTTGCGTCAACAAAGATTGATGTTGGTTAGAACACAGAACATTAGGAACAATTTTCATTTGTTTGTTTTCGCTGCAGGAATCTAATGTTATTTACTTGAAATGCCTACATTTTAATATGTAATCTATGGTTAAACACTTACAGCAGAAGAAATGTACAAATAATCATAAAGGAAAAACTCTAAGGCAACAATGTATTGTTCTTTATCATTGTGTTGGCGTAGTGACGTGTAAAAAAGGAGGTAAAATAAATATATATTTGCTAGACGAGGACTAACAGATTGCTCAGAAAGAAAGAGGTTAAAGAAGATAAAGTTCATAGGTCAGTAGCTTAGTATGAGGACACGAAGAGAAAGAGAATGCTCCTTTTTCTTATCAGCTGCTCCTCTTCCACTACCAAGTAATCGATGGGGAAGAAGGTGGGGAAAAGACTTCAGCCGCAGTGAGAGAAGTCACGGGAGTCTAACCAAGACCTTAAAAGTCATTTTTCGACTCGGAAAGCAGAGAAATCAATATAGTGAAGAACGGAAATGATGATACTGTAGCCGTTCCCCATTGTTTTGTTTTATGAAGCGATAAATGTGACTTAATATAATAAAATACATATTTACGAATGGTATTCGTTGACAACGTTCACCACAGAATATAACAGTAACAAAGAATAAAGACCCTTCAAAACTCTGTAGCCTCATGTTAGCAGACAAATTTATGTCTCTTCACTCTGTAATTTTCATCCATCCAGGTTAATTTTATTATTTAGAGGTACTACTCGCGATTATGCTTGTTTCAACATCATTCAAAAAGTAAAATAATAAAAAATACTTTAACTTCTGGTAATTATTTTCAAAACACGAGAACTTTCACTCTTGGCACGCGAGGGTCTCAATGAGATCCGGCAGCGAGAAACTGACTTCAGATTTGAAACCAGTAACCTAGATTTATCCCCGTTTTTTTTTCAATCTGGTGACAATCCGTCTTATAGGATCAGATTTGCTTTAGTGTCGCACGTAACCTGTTGGCCAATCCTGGTAGTCGTATGGCCGAATGCGCTGACATACTATCTTCAAGTTCTAGGTAGAGTCCTGGCTGAAATTTTTCTTCATTTCCTCCAACCATATTAGGTAAATATCGGAATGGAACTTTGAAATAAAGTCAAAATCAATACTTTTCTCATTCCTTCTCCTACAGAAAGCCATACATAAATAAAACGTTTTAAGTTTCAACATGCTTTCTATACATTTATAAAATGTGAAAATGAAAATTATTTATATGTTTGCAGGATTTGGAGGAAAACAATTTACAACAATAAAGAAGAAAGAGCGAACAAAATTCAGTAAATAAAGTAAACATAACCAGTGAAAAAAGGTTCTACTGTTTCTGAAAGAAAGTAAACATTTTCACTGTGAAAAGTAAACATGCTGAAAGAGGAAGACGAAGTTTTACATCAAGTTCATACAAGAAAACGCTTTGGTGATGGCACAAAAAAGCACTGAAGAAGTAGACAACTCGAAGAAAGGAAAATTACATCAGGAGTCGCTGGGTGGAGGAGGAATGAGAAGTGAGGAGACAGGAGAAGAAAAAAACCCAGCACAGTTAGATAAGAGAGTGCCCTGAAGGAAAATATTAAAGAAAGAAGGTGTCAAAGAAACAAGTTCCCTGAGGCCAGAAGGAAATTGTGTTTATTTACATTTTTACTAGTAAGAAATCTGCGAGAGGAGCAGTTGGAAGGGAATCTTTTGCATCTACGGAAGACGCAGCTGTGCTATGAAGCCTTTCTCATAATACCTTCTCGCGCACACGGAAGAACAAGACGTTTGTCATCTGTCTCCCATTATTTCTTTAATAGAAGATATTCCATTAATGGATAGAGAAAGTGGGAGGAGAGATTTGATGTCACAGTTGGGCGCCGTAAAAGAAAACGTATTCCGTTCAGCCAAGAAAAAAACCGCAAGGAAAAAAAAAAGAAAAGAAAAATGGCTTTCGTGGGCTGGAAAAATAAAGGCAGTGCCTCTTGGCCAAATGTTCTCTTATTGCACTATTTTTTCGTGTATAAAATCTTTGTTCAATAGCAAAGTTTCCGCATTCTTCGAAGTCTCCCTCTGTGATAATGGCCTCTGAGACCAGTTAAAAAGTTATCTAAGTGACACATTATCAGAGTTTTCTGGAAGCCAGGAATGTAAGACATACAGGCCGCTAAGTTGTGGTTTTGATTATGGCTCAAAGATTAAATTATATAATATGTTAGATGATGAATATCGTCCAGAATGTAACCGGCAGCAACACATTAATTTTGCTTCAAAAATACTGACTAGAATTGATAATCCTTATCTCTATAGTTCACTCTGTATTGAATCACAAAATCCGTCGAAAATCATGGGTGGCACTCACCACATTTGTGTTCTTCGACAAAAAAGCGCACACAAAAGTTAAAATATAACAACACTAGATTGCATCAAGATAGCGATGACAACCTTCCAGCAGAAACATATAAATGAATCGATGTTGTCACTACGTCACGAATAACCTTGGGTATGGTAAATGTTTAAATTAACACAGAAAAATTGAAAGCCGCTATGATCGGGGCTAGAACCTGGATCCCCCAGTTGCGTGCCATACATAAGGTTATTTGTTGTAAATGTTGAAAACCATTTACCATACACAAGGTTATTTGCGGAAAAGGTAATAACATCTAATCTTTCGCACTGTATGATTGGAAAAGGTTTCTGAACTAAAATATCTATGCATTTAGTGGAGCGCCTGGGCTTCGTAAACAGCAATGAAGAGCTAGGAGAGAGTCTAGGCGAGAGGAACATTCAATATGCACAGAGAATTGGCCATCCCATGGTGGTGTAATGGATAGCATACCCAGCCGGAAACGGGGACATCTGGGTTCGAGTTCCGGTCACGGCGGTTGTATTTTTTTCTGTTAATTTCAACATATAAATGAATAGTTTATTTCAGAAGGAGATTATCTAAAAAATAGACTAGTCAAAGGTAAAAAATAAAAAAATACAGAAAAAAAGATTAAAATTAAAAGGTTGAGTATATTTAAAATAAAAGATAGAACTGAACTCAGTGCCAAAATGGTAAGTACTGTGGTGACTTAAGTCTGACGGATACTAAAAGTAGTATTCAGAGATTAATATCATTATGAAGACGTAACACAATTTTGCTGATTCCTTGGCTTATCCTCCTTTCAAATTGAACAGAAAAGAATACTCACGTGTCAATCTCTGAATAAACTCTGACCGTCAGGACAATTAGCGGAATTATGCTTTCACATCTGAAAATGAACAACACTAAAAGTTATATATCATCATCACAATACTAAAATTTATATATCATCATCATCATATTCAGTTGTTTTATATGCTGGATGAAGCCCTCGCCCTTTTCTTTCCACATATCACTACTGTCTGCTACTATCCTCATCCATGTAGCTCCTGAAAAACGCTTGATTTCATCTACCCATCTCGCATCTGGACGTCGTCTCGGTCGTTTCTTTTCTCTACTAATCCAATGCAGTGCATCTGTCGTCCACTTTCAAGCTATGTGACCGGCCATCTCCACTTCATCTTCTTCGCAGTCTTGATTATATCTTCTACCTTTCTTTGTGCGCGAATCCATTCATTTGACTTCTTGTCCCTCCTAGTTATTCCTAGCATGCATCTCTTCATTGCTCTTTGTGTGACTTAAACTTTGAGTCGTTTGTGCATTCCATGTCCAAGTTTCACAACCGTACATCATCACAGGTAAGACACATTGATTATAAACTTTACGCTTCAGGCACATTGGTAGTTTGCTTTTGAAAATAATGTATAGTCATCCAAACAAACTTCACGCCATTTTACATCTTCTATTTATTTCATCAGTCATCTTAGTATTCGAAGTTTTGAACTGGCATAGGTAAACATACCGGTACTCATCAACTATGCCTATTGTTTCTCCGTTAATCTTTATTTCCTACTTTGCAGCATGTTGATTGTACATTACTTTTGTTTTACTTAAATTCATTTTAAGACCTATATTCGAACTCTCACTACATAGCTCTTCCATTCTGGTTTATAGTTCTTCTGTACTTGAGGTAAACAGGACTATATCATCAGCGAATCGTAGGTGATGAAGATATTCGTCATTGATCTTTATTCCAACTTCATCCCAGTTTATATTTTGGAACATACTTTCCAGGACAGCTGAAAACAGTTTTGGAGAAATTGAATTTCCTTGCCTTACCCCTTTTCCAACTTTGAATTTTTCACTTTTTTGATATAGTCTAATGACAAATGTAGCAGTCGAGTAAATGTTTCGCAGGGACTTGATGTATGCACTATCGATGCCTTGATGCTCAAGCGATTTAAGTACTGCTGACAAGGAGAGAGAATCGAAAACTTTTTCGAAATCTATGAATCCAAACGTAGTGGAAGTTCATATTCATTAGTCCCTTCCATAACTTCATTCAGTGTTTGTATGTGGTCCACTGTATTAACTCCAAGACGAAATTCGACTTGTTCTCTTCCCTGATTAAATCCAAGTCTCATTCAATATGATTCAAAATAGCTTTGGTGAAGATTCTGTATAATCTACAAACATCCACAGTACGTTTGACTTTTTACTACTGGACTTGATATATTCGTGGAATCGCTCTAAAATCTTAAACTTTTGGAACATAAGAATGTTAAGCATGCATTATATTTCATAGTGGTATCTTACCTAGAATTTGTAATTCAGACCATTAGTTAATTTCTATCAGAATGTACAAAATAAAACAATATTTACAAGGTAAATCATCTAATGATTCACAGATATCAGTTCATGATGCTGTTTTTCCTCCTATACGCTCATAATATTTAAATATTCTGTATTTTTAAAAAATGAATTTAAAACTTAACATATTCCTCTTTGATTTGGTATTAGATTTTTAGGGAGATTACACTTTTAGAGAGTTTGAGGGAAATGTATGTCAGACTGTAAGTACGGGTTGCAAACATGTCAGTTCGCAACGTCAATATTAAATAGGATATAGTTTTTTTTTGTTGTTTGCATTTTTTTTTCACTGGGAATCTGATCTCCAAAGTCTCCTCTATCATACGATGTGCTCAAGTCGCCTTTTTGAATTTATCAGTTATGTTATAACTTATAAGGCAATTACAATCGAAAAGTGTATTCTGATTGTCAGTTCGTGACCTGCGGAATCGCTCCTATCCAAATGGAACTTTCATTTTTTATAAGATATAAAGAACTCTAATCAGCCGATTTTCGAGGATGATCTAAAACTTAAACCCACTTACTGGAGTAATGTGAATTAGTTCCAAGTAACATTTATAATATTACTGGGTGGTGTAAAAATAATTATCTTGTTATAAACAGTAATAAATGCTCAGTTGTGACTTGCATAAGATTCAAGAATCCTCTTAATTTTTCTTACTTAGTAGATGCACCCATCCTGACCTCGGGTTGACCAAGACGTTACAGCGCTCGCTTTCTGTGCGCGTGGTTATGGGGTGCAATCAAACACAGTTGTTCGGAGCCCACTTGACCAAAAATTGTAGGTCCCGTCCTTAGAAGCTCACCTGCTCGTTTAGGACTTTAATAAAAATTCAATCAAATGCAGTCATTCTGCTAACCTTGGAAACTGTAAAGGATTTTAGCGTTTTTCATGACTCCAAGAAATTGATGACAGTAAATGCTGCATGCACCAATATGGCGGAAATTTCTCCATTATGGTGGCTTTATGCCACTTCAAATTTTAGTGTATCTTCATTTTATAAACATCTGGAATAAGTGTGAATCCGAAAAGGGCATACTTTATATCACATCATCAAATAAAAAGACTATTTTTTTTATTCTAGCTCAACTACTAATTGTCATCTACAAATTACCTATTTACAAATGTTCGTAAAGATCCCTTGAAACAGCACTATCTCTTCTAATTCGAGAACTTCACTTCAGATTTCTATATTTTACTATAGTTTCCACTGATACATCTATCTTGCAATCAAACAATGAACGTAACAATTCATACTGAAGAAATTAACAATGGCATAATATATTTTTAAAAACTCCTTCAAATGTACATTAAAAATAAAAAGTGCATTATGAAAAGAGAAGAAAATTTATTTACTAAATATTTATAACTTTCTCGAAATGGATATAAAATTAATACAGCTTAACTAACATTGAGGGAAACCTTCAGCCGGATCACCACGCTGATTTTATATCGTAAGACATCCATTGACATCCTTTTAATAAGTTTTCTTAACTATTATGCTCATCATATTTCTTTCTAGTGCATTTCTTAATTTGTGTGTTTGTGCACGACCCATGCTAGTTCGTACTCTTGAAATATCATTTGCATAATCTAACAATTAATGTCCCAGAGCGCTTTCTCGACCAAACTTGGCAGAGAAATAAGGTACATCAGGAACCCCCTCCAGAAAGCATGATTAAAAGACCTTTCGCCCATATTGATGTCACATTTCATTATCTCCCTCAAAAGTAAATTTAGAACAAAACTGACTTCACTTACATATTTCTGCTAAAATTATAGCCCAAATTGATATATTACATGACCCCCTTTTCATTGAAGAAAAAAGAATCGAGCAAGATTCAAGATGGCGGCCATGACAAACTTACCTTCTAACTAACAGTACATGAATGTTGATTTGATTTGCATTTTTAAACGTTTTACAAATAAAAGTGTGTTTTGAGACTTACAAGGAGACGTAGGTAAGTGACAGCACGCAACCACCAACATATTGTACATCAATTGAAAGGTCTCATTGAGTATACTACAATGCCAAAAAATTCGATTGCCCAAATATATCTAGTACGAGTTATGGCCTCTAGAGGGCCAGCAGATTTTTAGGTTCCATCTCATGTCCTGCTCTACTTATATTACGATCACATTTCTTGATTCTATATAATCCTCAATCAACAGAATAAGTGGTTTCACCTATAACAAGAACTCCGAGTACGAAAAGTCACTGGTATTTAAGCTATCTGTTTTCAGGTATAAAAGTTTCCTGTAGTTACAAATTTCTAAAGATTGTAATTCGTCTTCTGTCAAATGGAATTGGTTAAATACCATTTCTTGCATATCAATAATGTTGGGTCTCGGAGGTAATACGTCAAAATTAATACAAATTATATTTTTTCTTTGGAAACGCGAGAAACTCACATAAAATTATTTGCTAATATTACCAGTATAATTATATTACACACACAGAACGAGAATGACCATAGTCCCCTCACCACTAGCGACGCTAGCAAGATAGTTCAGGCTGTAGAACGCTTAGGAAGGCCAAACATCTCCGACGAAAACCACGAACTGTACCGACTGGACTAAATCGGAAGACAGAAAATTCGCTAGTTCCAAATAGTATTGAGGAACAGAAGTGGGTTGCCTGAGCCCCGAAGACATGAACTAAGTTTATCCCACGACTTACGCACCATTTTAATCACTTCTGTATTTGTCAACTAGGGATCGGAATTACCATTCACTGAGAATATTTCCCATTTCTTTTAAAATAAGATTTAATCAAGATGGCGGCAGCAAACACTTGATCAGAATTGTATTCATGGCTACGATAAGAAACAGTTTTCTCATTCTGCGCATGTGCAAAACTGACAACTGAAACTATCCATCTTAGCACACGGAAAGTCTCTGCGATTTTTTTATTTTAATGAAACAACACGGAATACTAAAATTTCCTCGAAATTTTACTGAGAACTCCTAGCAACGTGTACAAAATTATTTAACGGTGTACCATATATTCTTGCGCGACTTGAAAATTACTCAGCATTCTGTAACTAAACTTGGTATGATGATAGAGGTAAGCACCCCACATGTTTTAGACATTACAATATGTCATGCTATCTTCTGTTACCATGGTAACGAAACTCAAATATTGAAAATGTTTGCACATCGCTTGAGAACATTTAGCAAATCTAAGCTAAATTTGGTACGATGATAGAAGGCTTGCAATATTAAAATGTTCAGTTAATTACCCCTTCCTTTGTAATAGGACTAATTTATTAATACAGTATTCGCACATAATGGCAGATCAAATTACCCTAAATGGTTTAGCCGATACAAATTCTGTGCTAATTATCGTTTTCATGCTAATGAGATGTATTTATTAAAAGTCATATTCGCACAAAGCGTGATAAATGATATAACAGCTTCCAAACAAAATTATCATGATGATAAAAGGGAATTACTCTCAAGTTTTTCCGCATATGAAAGAAGTAGTAGTAGTAACTGGGAGTAAAACTAATGGTAGTAGTAGCAGAAGTAGCAATATTGGCGGTATTTGTTGTAAAAGTAGGATTAATGGTAGAGTAGTACTTGTTGGAGTAGTAGATTAAGTGGTAGTAACACTATTAGTAGTAGATGGAGAAGCAATGATATAGAAGTAGTAGATGCAGATATGTAAGTAGTAATAGAAGAAGAAGTAATGGCAGTAATAGTAAAAGTAGTAGTGTTACCAGTAATAGTAGTAGGAAAAGTTGAAAAGCAAGATGTGTGCTAAGTCTGTTGCCAATATATGCTATACACTGACTGGCTTTTCTTCGTGGGACTGAGCTTTAGATGCCTAAAGGCCTTAAATAAAATTGAAATTCCACGCAGTTCGATCAAAGTTACCAAGGTTTCCTGAGCCCGTTGAAATGTTCAGCCCCGCACCAACGGGAGAGCATATCAGGTAGTGATTTCAATTTGAACTGAACGCATTTATTTGTATTTTTAAATTGTAGTAATAATAATAAAACGAAAGTACTTATCACTTAATAATAAATTCAAATATTCATACAGTAGAATATGCTATGTTATGCCTTGTTTTAGGCAGCTGACACTGCTGGTGTCATGTTGATCACACAAGTATTCAAACATTTTACATGCCCTTTGGAACTTTCTGGAAACCAACTTCTGTGTACTACTATACCTTCTTTACATAAAAAGTTTTCCCATACATTAATTTTAATAAAGACTTACGAATCTGTCAAGATTTCAAAGTAAACCTACTATTTTGAAAGTGACAGATCTACTCCCTTTTATCTTTATCTCCCCGTATATACACGTATTAAACACCCTGCTAACTCTCACAGACAGAATACAAGGGTACACAAACGCACACGTAAAGAAGAATAGTTATCTAGTTTCCCATGTAGAAACTAGGTTAAAATGTTATTAATATTTTGCAGAAAGTAACGTCGAAAAGTTTAAATAGATTTTAAAACTTTCTACTTATATCTCTCATCGATCTTTTGAATTCTTTTATTTTCCCTCTCAGCCAAAGGGGAGGAGGCGTCTTCCTAGGGAGGAGAAAAAGAATGTGATGTAGAAAGCAACTAGAACTGATAGAACGAGGAACAAGAAAGCAGAAGAAAAAAAAAGAACAATCTAGCATCGCATTTTCTTGTGGTGAAGTGACATGGCTTTTGTTGGGTGTGACAGCTGTGGAACTCTTGTGCGACACCAAAACCTCCAATTTGTTGGCGGGGGGACAGAAGAGGGGGTTTGCAAGACGAGACCCAACTCCTGTGACAACACCACCTCCTGTATAATACATTACAGTGTTGCAGTTCTCAAACGGAAATTACAGTAGTATCATCGTATGGTAGTAGTAGTGATCCATTTTGAAATGAGTAGAAAGTCTGCAGTTAAAAGATTTAACATTTCTTTATCTTTTCAAAAGAAAATTCGCTTATTTTTTTTTTAATGTAGGAGAAACAAATATAGTACTCCAAAACCTGAGCAACAGCAGTAGTTCACTTGTGATGAACATTCTGTGCTTGCTAGAACATTCTGTGCAACCATTCAGAAATGAAATAATAATTCCTCACACACATGGCTGAAAATAAATTAATAATAAAAAGTCTCCTCTAGAAATCAAACCCGACTCTCTTACGTTCGTACCCAAGTTATTAACCACTTGACTATGATCCTTGATAAAGGAATTAACACGATTGGTATTTGTTAATTTTAAAAATTCTGCGTTCTAATTTTAGCGTTAGTAATCTATTTGTCTGATTTGCTACAACATGGGGTTAATGTATTCGTGTTTCCTTAACTAAAACAAGTTTGTTTTCCTCATATGGTATTTAATGCTTTCGTGTTATCTTTACTTAAAGAAGTTTGTTTTCTTCAGGTGGTGTGAATGTACACGTGTCTTCTTGAATTAAACAAGTCAGTTAGACAGTTAGACAGTCAGTTAGAAAGGACATAAACATTAATATGTAAATATGGGATATTTCCTGTAAGGCTTGTTTTCGTTTAGGTAAGAAAAACACTCGCTTTGAAAGTAGTTCATTGATGATAACATTTTGTGAATCCTAAGCTGAACATACATTTAGCACGTGAACAATAAACGAATATTGCTTTCATACATAATTTTTAAAGTGGACTTTGACAACAAATATGAATATTGAACAATCTACCTGCAACTAGTTTTCAGTGTTCATGTAGAATACAGAAGAAGCTCGAGAAATTACAACTAGAAAATTACGCTGATGTTATTTGTGCACACCTCTAACGAAATTCATGTGCAGCAAAGAAATAGATCTTCCTGTACACCATATTGATCAACTGGGACTTATGGCAAAATCCTACAAGTCACCAACGGTGGAGGCAAAATAGATTGGTGCAAGGACCATTTTAGTGAAGATTGACATCACATACGAATCTTACAAGCAAGGTTTCCCAAGAGTCACACCCGGATTTGCTTGAAACTCCTGCAGTCGATAAAGGAACGAAAAGTAAGACATACGTATTTCTTTTATATAGGCCAACGTGGAGGTTGAAGGAGGAAAACCTCCCTAAAGAGCGAACATAGGGCAATGCGAAACCTTTTAGCAAGGCCATAACTAGCAACGCACACTGCGGATTTGCTTGAAACTTCTGCAGTTAATAAAGGAACGAGAACTAACACATACGTATTTTTATATCGGCGAACGTGGGGGTTGTAGGAGGTAAACACCACCCTAAAGTGCGAACGTAGGAATATATATTTTAGGAAGGCCATAACTACAAATGCATACTCGGGATCTCATACAATAGATAGTAAGAGATACATATTGTCTAACCTGGGAAAACACCACCGAAAGTTCGAACACTAGATGTTTTCACTGTGGTTTTCGTAAACGCACTAATAATTACAGGTCGTTAACCAGAACCATGACAACCTGATATACGAGTAAAATGTACATACTGTTTTCCCTGCACTGCAGAGAATTACCTGACATGATTCAAGCAAAAACACGAACATGATGGATTTATAGTGCGTGCAGAATCACCATTCACTAAAGTGGTATATTGGTGTGGGTGGTCAATTCAGAAGACAGAATATCATAAATACACTATAGATATATAATGTGTGCTTGCCCCATTCATCCCCCGCGTTAGGCGATATAAAATATACTTACGTCTTAAGTTTCATTCCTTTATTCACTGTAGGAGTTTCACACAAATCCGCAGTGTGCATTGGTAGTTATAGCCTTGTTAAAAGGTGTCTCATTGCCTTATGTTGCCCCCTTCAACCCCAACGTTGGCCGATATAAAAAATACGTATGTCTTACTTTTCGTTCCTTTATCGACTGCAGGAGTTTCAAGAAAATCCGGGTGTGACACTTGGGAAACCTTGCTTATTAGTCTGAGAACGCATACGTATTTTTAAACCTAAGCGCGTTCATGTCTCCGGTTAGTTCGTGTGCGCCGTTCCGAGAAGCTACTTGCTTTATCAAAATAATAATAACAATGCTGGTTATAGCTGCTTGTCTGGAAATAAATAGCCGAAATGTATATTGCCCTCCATTCAACCCTCCCTGGTTCTTATTGTAGCGGACCAATAGAACCGTGAATAATACCCGTTGAAGATCATAGTAACAAGTAGCGTTCACATCACGTGAAGTGTAGGGCAACGAGTCTCCATGGACTGACGCAGCGAGTGGGCATTTGTAATAACCTGTTGGTTCGTGACCACAATGAGCCCCTACTCGATCGTATAGTGTGACGGGCGTGTGACGAATACGGCACGTATTTTTCAGGGTTTTATAAACATCGTTTTAGGATTTATAAAGAGTTTGGTTTAGACCATTTTAGGATTTTATTATTTTTCTACCATACTGATCAATATTTGCATTAAAATTAAATATGTAGCAAATAAATTTCAAGTCCAAGCACATTTTCCTTGATATTTTGACGATTTCCTAAAATAATATTCAAAGTTCCTAGTTTTTCGATATTCAGTTAAACATTTCAATACAAAACAAAAACTTGGAACAATACTCACTAATAACATCATCTTTATACTAAACACGAACTGCACTGTATTTTTTACATTAAATTAAATGTCGTATTCATTGTTAAGTTGTGCTAAAATTAATAGTTCTACTTTATTAACGCAGGCAATGTACTACGCCACACAATTACAAGCCTCGTGGTACATAACTACCACCATATATTCTGCGACGCCCAACAAAAACAAGAATTGAACTAATTTTAGGCCTTCAGGGAATTTTGGGTCAGGTCGAAAGAAAATGAGAAAACAGTAAAGGATGCAAAATAAAGTTGAAAATAAATGCAGATTCGCACACTCTTTTTCATATTAACAGTAGGAGTTTCATTTATTGATTCCAGATTTCTTTTTTATTTGAAATGTTCTGTTTAGCCTCTAATAGGTTCTTAACTTGTTTTAGCCGATTTTTTGACTTATTGGATTCGCATTTTTCGTTACGAAATGACTGAAAGGGAAATATATGTTACACTGATGATGTTAGCAGGTAAGAAATAAAATAGCTTAAAACCTAAGGACCCAGGCCCTAGTGATTAGAACCGTGTATGATAATAGCAAGAGAAATGGGTGAAAGTTGGTGAAATCTCCAATTAGTTTCCATAAGCAAACTTGATGCCAGGAAAAGTCTTGTTATTAGTGAAGTGGACAGCATTGAGTGTTGTCAATTATAAGATACGGCTGACGAAACTCACTTCTATTTACTGTGTTGAAATTGACAAAATACACCGGCAATTGTATTAATTCGAAGGGTCTTATACTCTTAGCAGACAACGCTAAAGGGCAAACATTACGAAACAGAAACTGAGTGTCCTGCAGATGAAGTATCGTAACTCTCCCTCACATTCCCCAAAATTAACACCAAGAGATTGTTACAAGTTATTGCATCAAACCCACTTCCTGAAAGACAGACTATTCAAAGACAAGTATAGTACCCTCCGGGAGTTCATTGTGTCAAGGCAGTCACGTTTATTTATATTAGGGACGGGATTGAGAGCCTAGTCAATCGTTGTCAGAAATATGTCGTTGTAGATGGAATGGAGACTCAATTCCAAAACTCTACCAGTGAGAGGTATGAAAATTACAGTTCATTTCCGTATAACATTGCTCGTTTCTTTAGCTGAAGGCCGATTTTAGACGCAGCAAACAGCACATTAAAACTCAACATCCAGATATTCTGATAAGTGATCTAGAACTAGAAGTAATGAGCTTATTTTCAATATTACACAAAATACCAAATAGGAAATATTCTTTTTGAATGTTAAGAAAATATTATTTAAAATTAACGAATATTTTGTCTCGTTTTTAACATTGTTTAAACGATTAAAAATCATTCTAACAAACATCAACTTAAAGAAACAAGATAATAATTTAACATGTCCCAATATGCAGCTAAAGCTGAAATTTCATTGCTTTAACATTATGTAACATCCGATTAAACTTATAGATTCCCTTTTTTCTCTTTTATTCGATAAAAATGTGTCGGAGGAAAAGATAAAAGAAGGAATTCGGAAGAAATTTCTTCACCACTTTTCGAAATGCAACCTCACTGTTTCTAAGAAGATTGTGTCCCATTCGCAGTGAAATTCCTTAAGGAATTTATCCCCTCCCATTCCTCTCCCCACTACCATCTTTCCTTCCCAAAATATAGGAGGACATACTTCCAAGTTTTCTCCTAAGCCTTTGCCAGGATTGGGGACTCAATTTTCGAGGATTTTGTTCGAATCCCTCTCGCACTAATTGCACTCGTGACCTCTAGTCACCTCTCATCGTCGCAGAAACGCTTTTCCGGCTCTCCGAAGCTCCTCCCTTTACTTCAGCCAATTCTCATTTCCCCCTCCCCATACTGGAAAGCACTTCTTGCGCTCCCACGTTTTCAGTGAAGATTTTTCTACTTTTATAGCTCTATTCCCTCTTAAAACACCATACGCTGCTTAGTGTCTGATACAATTTACTCATAAATATACCAAGGTCATATATGAAACAGAATTATACTCAACTTATATACATATACAGTATATATAGACGAGGATTGACGTGGAAGTTATGGGAACTATATATATATATGTATTTGCACGAATAGTCGGCACGAAACATGTAAAAAGGTTAGGAAGCGGTGTATGGTACATGGAATGTACGAACCATGGAAGTAATGCATACCCGGTGGAGGGCATGAAAGCGAGTAAACAACAAGAAATCGACAGTGGAAAGTAAAAAGGCATGAACGCCAAATACTATTTTTTCCAGGAAACACAAAAAGTTTTAAAATTCCATGTTAATTATGGTTTATGCCAAAAGTTTTCTTGCATTTTTTTTCTACAGAAAGCAGAAACACATATGTCTATTAAACTGTTCGGTAGAGCATACTACGTACCACAGAATAATGAAGGAATTCCTAATTCACAAAATTGGCGCTTATCCCATTTTCGCTTTCCACCGTCGAAATGAGACAGCATCCTGCTACATGTGTTTATTCGTCGGAAATCATACATTAGCAGTAATGTAACAGAAGAGGCACCCCAAAAGCCTATGAACCCTCAAAGTAGTCTCCAAGGGCGTCCAGAAAACATTTTCAACGATAGAGGAGTCACGAATACCATCTGCCTTATCACGTGTGAATCTGTATATGTCGCGTTTCATAGCGGTGGCAATGTCCTGTAGTTCGAAATCGTCTCCCAAACAATGGTTCTTTCAATTTGAGTATGAGATCGAATCACACGACGTTAGGTCCAATACGAACATAAAAAGTGTTTAGAAACAAGTAAAACAATACTGCCTGCGACAAAAACTACAACAGGCATGAACAAAACCTAACGCGAAATAAACCTCTTGGGGGGGGGGGGGGTCATTTACCTATAGATATACTGATTCAAGAAATTGAAAAGGAGCTTATCAACCTAAAAGATCACTGTCAAAAGAGTCGCACAACTAAAGGAAGATAAGAAAATGGTGATAAAGCAAATATTTTATCCGTTATTCCTGGTCGTCTTAGATTATAACCCTGACAGTAATAATATATTGAAACTAACTAACTTGTGTCACACGAAAGTCATAATTGCAGCTTATCGACGTACAAATGATATCGATGTCAGATATATCGGCACTCCCAACACTACTGAGGATCGGAATCTTGTTGTATGATTGTGAACGAGACCATTTCAGTTATTTATGCCCCAATAAAGAGAAGAATTGATTACCAGCTTGTACCAACTGTCAGGAAAGCATCCCTCAACAAAAATATTTTGAATTTATCTGCTTCAACTTCTGCAGAAGAAACCGAAAAGAAATGATGGACAGTAGAACAGTTTTCACTGCAAAGCTGACATTGAAAAAAAAAAAAAAAAATCTAGCGATAACAGAGACAAGGAAGATCCCACAACACCTGCCGACAAGAGAAACATGGTCCAGACTCCCTTCACCCAACCGAAAAAAATCAGACTCCATTGAAATGAATGCAGATCACTAGCAAGTCGGCAGTTTAGCCATTAACTGACGAGAAGAGAATCTGTCTGGAGTCAGAAACCACATGAAACGATGATCCGTCACATCTAGATAAAACTACACCTGAAAGGGCCAAATTACTAATTATTATGATTGAGACAAAGATTATTGAATCCTCTGGGAAATGAAAGAAAGACGAATCTTTATTAAGAAAATATAACCAACGACAGAGATATTAATAATTTGTCTGGCCTTTGCTGTTGATATTCTTAATGAAGTTAAATATCATAATCGAGAAAACTTAAATAAAACTCGAATAAAAATAAAACATTGTTTTAAATACACATTTAATAAGTAGCCAAAAGACGTTAAATTTGTAAGGATTATTAAAATAAAACACGTATAGGTCAAGGTAATAAAAAGATTTAAAATAATACTTAACTATACTTCATTATAAATCCTCTTCATGGTTGACGTCAGCAGAATTCAGAACAACGCGATCCCCTCAATGTTTGTCTGACGTCAGCGACCCTTGCCGCTGGCCTATTTGACTACTAGGGGCATAACATTTCATAATTAAGGACAAGCATAAAATCATCTATGCTGCTGAAACGTTCTGTAGGGTGCTGATATTAATCTAGAATTTAATATACATTATGCAAATTAGTTAAACAAAACCAAGTAAAAACCCACTTTGGAAAAACGAATATAACTGATCATGTATTTACTTTAGTAAACTGGGCTATTTTAGTAACTATGGACTTTGGTACGTCACGACGATCTGAATGTAATGCAGTTTAAAATCCACAAACATCCACCCCCAGGCGGGATTCGAACCCATAACCTCATGAACGGCGGCCCAACGACTTAACCTACACAGCTAGCGAGGTCGGCTTCTGTATTTATTACCACTTGATCTGTAATGTTCTTTCGAATTAAAAGGATACGATTAAATTTATGGAAATTGTAACGTGGTACTAACTTGCGTTTTTAGTACCCCTAGCCAATCGTCCTGTCAGTTTTTTTTTTCAGATTTTTCCTCAGTTTCACAAGGTGAATGCCGTGATGATACATTGAGTAAGGCTCCGGCAGTTATATCTTCCCGATTCTTTACCCTACCCTATCTTGGTCTGAGCTAAAGGTGCACAAAGAACAAAAATAAATTTAATTAAATTGTTTTTTTAGTACAATGAAAGTCCGTAGTTTCAAATAAACTTCCATAATTAGTAAGCCCACCTTCAAAATTGAACGTTGTTTGGTTTCTAAAAATGTGAACAATTAAGAGATTCTTTTAATTGAGTGGCTTAGCGGGAAACGGTTTATCCGAACTCGTAGTAGCTTCTGGACATTTTGCTGTCATCTTGACGGATATTTCACACAAACGAATGGTTGTTGCGGAAAATCGACTTAACCAAACTCAATAATAATTTTAAAGTCTGTTTAGTGATGACAGATATGTACATGACGGGTGGGGACATGCTATTTTTGCACTGAACCACTCACTTGACTGCGTTGAATTTGGTCAGAACTTGCATAGAGGGTGGTTCCGAAAATAATCTACTCTTGATCACCTTCTGAAACAACTGTGATGAGTTCAGGAAGTGTAGTTCGCGGTGTTTGCACTGCTTCTTTCGTATCTTTATCTTACCAGTAAAGGTTGTGGTTTAGAAAGTGCTCATATTACCACATCAGCTAGAATGTTACTCGAATTTGGAAACAGGAGGAAGAGTTATTTATGAATTTGAAGGGTACACGGGAAAAACCATCAGAGTTCAGAAACTGAAAATGAGGTTATAATGCATTTTATTTCTTTATTAGCTACTTTCCATGTGACGAACAGTAAAGGGGATCAATCACTGAGTCAGAAGGCGTTGACAATTCAAGATGCTGAGAACAATGGAAAAGCATACAGATTGGAAGTTATTTTTCTTTCTCCTTAAAAATGCAGCTTTTGGACTATGTTGGTTTTGCCCCTGTATCGTTCATTTACACAAGAATTATTGCCTAATCCATACGAAATATTGACTGTTTTTGAGAAAATTGGAACGTTTCGTCCAGCCATAGTGATGTGTTACCAGCAGTCTAAAAAGTAGCTACACAGATTGAACATATTGACAAGCGCTGATTGGCAAGGGAGTTCACCAAAACACGATTATTCCAAACCTTTTGATGAGAGGTATGTAAAAATCCGTGCCTAGAGTCCTCATACATTGCCATGTTGGCAAACTGAAAGGAAGAATTATGGAGACAACGATTTGCAACCGATTAGGAAATGAAAAGTGTATTTTGACTGTGACTAACTGACAGAGAAACAGATTTCTGTAATCAAAGCACAGAACGTTTAGTGATGTATTGAAAGAGACTGAAAGAGATGTGGATCATGTGGTAAAGTAGAGTAGAGTCAGTGTATGTCCTTTTAACTGCAAAATAATTTACAAGTAAATTCATTTCTGTTCAGCTGGAATGGTTCTAGCCTTTGTAGCTAGTATCCACAGGCTTCGTACTTTGAATATATTTTTTACTATGAATACATCGAAGAAAAAAATATTACATAATTGGATTAAACTCGTAAAACTCAAAGACAACATATTAATTTCAGTGAGAAATTTATCATTTAAGTTCTACGAGCGTACTAGTGATTGACATATTTCCTAATCGACTTTCTGTGTGCGTGTAAAAGAATCAATTTATCACATTCTGTACAGCCGATTTAGCAAAAGCAACATGATATATAAACTAAACCGTTATTTCAGTTCAACAAAAGAGTAAACATTATTCGATTTCATTTGAATAGCAAATAAATATAAGACGAGAAAACTATTTCAAGAGTAAATGTCTTTATAAAGAACAGTAAGTGTCATAGAAAACACACAGCTACTAAGGTTAACTACAATGAACATATTTTTAAGTTATTAAAATCAATATCTTAGTAAGAATGAGGTTGACAGATTAATAATATTTATGCTTGATAAGTTAACGTCACATCCTATTGTTTATGCATCTATGCGCTTTTTAATGTTGTTTATTATCTATTTATTAGCAGGTTTGTATATCTGAACATTTATGATTTACATGTGGAACAGTTCATTTTGGGTTGATGTAGATAAGTGCTTAGCATCGACATTCTATGGATTCAGAGTACGTAAGTGAATATATTTATGAACTTTTGTGCTTTAGCTATTGAATGTGCAAAGTGAATCCCGTTATAACGAATTTTACAGGACCAGCGATTTTACTTCATTATATTGAAAATTCCTTGTAATGAACATTGTATTGGAGAACAAGAATACGGCGGGAATTTCGATGCATATTTCTTTATAACGACGTTCGTTGTACAGAAATTTCTCCTGTAGTTGGTTTCCAGGGATAACGAGATATCCTTAGATGCTAGTAGGCATGATTTACGATACATACTTGTGTTTAAGATGGATTAAGCTTTGCATTTAAGGAATAGATCTTATATAAATACTACTGTATATGGAATTCCATGTGTAACGGTTTGGATACTAACTCTCTTTTTCAGTGCACTTGCATATTACATTTCTTTATGATTGATACAGATTAATAAACTAGGTCTATAAATGTTAGTTTATTAGCTCGTGAGTTTATAGTCCTGAAGACTCTAGCTTATAGAAGTTTATAGTTTATAGACTGGATTATCCAACTTCCTGAAGATGTGTAGTTTGAATACGTACATACTCTAAATTTTCAGAAACCTACCTTTATTAGTTTATGAAAATCCCCATTCTCAAAATTCAATTTTTAGGTAAATTCATCTTCATTTTCGAGTAAACTTTATTTCAATTTCTTTGAGCAGAAAAACATATTCGTTTTTGATATAAACTTTTTTTATTAGTTTACATATCTGATAGATAAAATTCAACTTTGTTTCACTTGTTCATTGTAGTCAAGAATAGGTCATTCCCACGTTATTTAATACTAGTTATAATAATCAAATGTTAACAAGAAATTAGAACAATAGGACGGTACTAGACAGGACAGATTTTTATTATCGTTCCGATAGAAGCATCCCGGAAATCATACTGTCAAAACTCAAAAAAAGTTAGTTTGAGAAAAACGCAGTTGAAAGTTTGGATGATTTTTTATTTATGTTGAAAAACAAGAAAGAATGGTAACAGGATACTGCTTAAACTGATAATGGAGCTCTCACGTGGCTTGTAGAAGAGCTATGGTTATGAGAGAGTTATATTGTCGGATAGAGTGTAGTTTCAGGAGTCCGAAGATTGACAAATTTTGAGTGCGGCGACCTGTTTCCATCAGTAGTAAGAATATACATACTTTTCAATATAATCTAACGAAATAAACATTTTCATTTTATGAGATATATCGACGCCTTAGGATTGTATTGCCATATCTCCATAGGAATTACTACGCAGATACGGCAATACAACCCTCAGGCATCGATATTAGCTTTCTGCCTAGCAAATTAGAAGTGTGTCCAGAAGTACGGTATTTTATTGTAATTTCGAGCTCATGTTTGAAGATTAGAATGACAATTCGACGTTGACGGAAGAACTAACATCAATTATGTATAATTTATATTCCTCAACCTGGATGCTTGTAATCAACTTGACTACTTCGAGATATTGATAATTCCTTCATATGTAACTGGATATGGCAGACGTGCCTATGACCCAAGTTTGATACTTAGGAGGTAACATTCTTTGATAAGTGGCTCTTCTGTAGACTATTTCGGAATTTGCATAGTGAAATTAAGGAAGACTCGAAAATTTTAGTTATGATGGCAGAGTAAGAGTAATTTAAGTTTGAGGCCATCTTCATTATTAATCTGAAGTTAATGACCGTTGCCATTCCAGAGAGGCTGGGTCCGTCTTCGAACAATATAATGGATCGATCATTTATCACTTTAATACAAATAAAGTCAGTACAGAGAGTCTGTGTGTGCCTGTCAGAAGGATGCTACCTGTTCAACGCACTAAGATACATTTGTGGGTTATCTGCCTTTTGTACCGTCAGTATCCTTCAATTTAAAGACGCTTCACTTGATTCAAGAATTTTTCTTTGAATATGATACCTCAATTCTGTAACTTTAGACAACAGATGCAATAGCATGCACTTCTGGAAATGACTAATCCAGTGTATGGTTACGTTTTTGAAATTTATTTTTACTGACGTATTTTCTTTCTAAACAATGATAGTGTCAATTTATATTTCTTTCCATATTCTGAAACAGTTATGTAATTGTTGTGACTAGATATCATTATCATGAACCAACCCTGAGTTTCACTAAACTGATATGTTTCAAAATTAGTCTAAATATTAAAGAACTATTTCTTACCTGCATCATGAGAAACTTCTTAGCGGCTTCAGTAGCGGCTGCCCCCATTTGTCGCGGGTCCAGCATCCGCACCACCATCTCGCCGCGCCGCTCAACCGCCTCCAGTGCCGCGGCCGTCGTCGCATCATGATCATTCTCTACCGTCTCAATCTGACGGAAGATCTCCGTCGAGATCCCGCTCACCTGAAAGCACATGACAATTAAATCATATTAACAAACAAATAAGAACAATAAAAGATTGTCTTTCCTTTAAACTCTGCTTTGCAGTTTGCAATCTTCCCTTGTTAGAAACTTTGAGATAAAAAAAGCCACGACTAATACAGTTCTATCACATTCATTTGTAAAATACTATTAAACTTTCTCCATTTTACATTCTCTGCTAACAACGTTGAATTGCCTAATGATTGATAAAATCAAAGTTTCTATATTTGTTTCCAAAGACAGATCATATTTATGAAACATCATATAAATATTTTAAACTTAATATTAATCCATATTTCCAGTATCTTATGACTAGATTAACCAGCGATGGTCTTCACGAATAAAGGGAACTAGGAAAATAGTGCGAATTGTTGAAAAAAATGTTTTTGAGAATTTGATCCATGTTATTTTATCATCTGAAGGGCAAATTTTGGTTTTATTGTCACTAGTGGATATAAATAAGTTAGTTTTTACAAGAGATATTTAGAGGACACATTTGGATAGCTTCATAAGAGTATTGTTGAATAATATCGTGTCACCGGTAGTTCATCAAAATATAATCAAAACGTGGTGAATTTTGTTTTAGGACAGTCGTTAGTCTTGGAAGAAATGGCTTTAAATATATGAAGATATAAAAACGAATTTCAATATAATATACGATATAAAATTGTAATATCTTCTTAGTAGTTGAATCTTCGCTTTGGAGTTTTCATATTCAAACATAAATTATATTTACAATTTGAAAATAATAATTTTATTTTGAAATCTTAAGATTTACAGACTCAAAGTGGTCGACTGCAAATACGCAACCTGAGTAAGAGTAAGAGTACACAAGAAGTATGCAGGTAAAGTTCTTGGTTTGAACTAACCTTCTGCACTTAGTTTTCTTAATCATTACCTTCCAAACACTTCGTTTACACTTTGTTCAGCAAATGATATACTCCGACTCTCATGTTTGTATAGAAATTCTTACTTATATAGCGAGGAAAGTGACGTACTTACTGCGTTTCTCGTATCTCACTTGCTTAGAACAATAGCCCATCACTAAGAATACCTTAGTTTTATCTCTGTTTCCACTAACATTTGAATTTCTTACTAGGCTACCAAAATCGCTTATTGGTGTACTCTAATTTAAGTGGAAAATATACAAATATTGTACAAAAATGTTCCAAATAAAAATCGAAAATGACAAAATATTGAAGATGTAATCAAAAGTTGTCTTATTTGATGTGTGTGTAAATAATTCTAAATGTAAACGAAATGTATACAATTAACTTTACAATTTGGGGGCTACTTTAGAATAAAAAATCCACATATCTCTCCTAAACGTGTTTATCAAAATGTTTTGATGTATTTTTTATATAAATTAGCCATCAACAAACTAAAACCTCCCTTTCTATATTAAATTTTTACGGTAACCTCCTTATATCCGTTCTCTGTACGCTACTGTTTCTCACAATGCAACAATTAAATTCTCCATATGCTCTTATTGTAATAGACACACTACATCACTATATATCTACACATGCTTGCGTTTATGTATGTATATATATGCGTGCATATGTGTCTGGCGTTTCTATATTTCCAAAGCTCAAATGGGTCAAATATCATGTTTCTTTCTAAGAGGCTTCCATGTAACTTGTCACTTCTTACTTTTGTCTCTTTCGGATACTATTTTTGCTGCAGCCTTTTGATGACTGTAACGCAGCGTTTTGTGTAGCAGCAGCGAAACTTTTTGTGAACATCTCATGTGGAGGGCTGGAAAGAGATATAAAACCTTTTCGAAAAATGTCTCTTTGGGAAATTAGGAAAGGGTGGAGGAGAGTTAAAATGGCTTTCTCTTTTAGTGGCACTAGCAACTCTATTCTTTCTCTCTCTCTGCGTTCAATACATAGAAACCTAGAATACACATACACTCATTTACAAAGTATGTATGTGTGTGTTAGAGAGAGAGAGAGAGGGGAGGGGAGATTTTGATGCTGCTAAAGTGACGACAGAAGCCATTCACAACAAATGGACTTTAAATGTTATACGAAAGAAATTTCGTCAAGCATGATGCTGAGTGTTGTATAACAACACTTTCCGAGATTCCGGAACCATTAAACGGGTAAATTCCTCTAGAGGAAATTTCCGGAGTACAAAAAAATGATATGGAAGAATTTGCAATTCCATAATATATCAACGTATTACGGCACGCATAGTACGCCACATTACGATGTAATCTGCGGTATTTGTTTCACTATTGTGTTCATTTCATGTATGATCCCCAACAATAAAATTTGTGTTTCAGACGTTTTGAGAGCCTTTTCCTGGCTACTAAACAGAAGAAGAAAAAAAACCTAAAGTTTTATACAGGGTGTTTCAAGTCTTTAAAAACTATCATTTTTTTTCTTTTTACAAACCATGATTACCATTTTGAAAGTAAATTCTTTATTTATAAGTAAATATTCACAGGCACTGAAATTGAGAATAAAAGACCTTAGCGTTGTTATATACAATGACTTTTGAGAAATTAATTAAGCATTTTAGTTATTTAGAACTATTTAGAAATATAATTTCTAACTATTTACTACCATATCAACGGCTGAGAATTGTATTGTGGTATCTCCATAAGAATTCCTATGGAGATACAACAATACAACCCTCAGAAGTTGAAAAATATATACTTTATATTACTGGCCCTACTGACGTAACATTAGTCCCTTCAAAATGAACTATCATAACTACCAAAGGCTTCGGAAATAAGAAAAAAGTATTTCCTCTGAAAGTTGTTCAGTTTTTATTCGAAGTTGCAATTTAGTGAAAATTACCCCACTTTCCATGAGAAATTTTCGAATTAACCCTTCGAACATATATTTCCTGCACGTCACTGGATTTCTAGTTTCAGATATTTTGTTTGGGACATCATACTCGTCTGCTAACGCTCTCACATTGTAAACACAAGAAGACTTTTAGAACTCTAAAACAATTAATTCATTATCATGGCTTTCTGCAAAGATTAGGCGTGCTTCGGTATAATAATAATTTGGATTTGAATAATTGAATCATCATTCTTCTTTCTTTGTTAGTAAATACGCTTGTGAAGAGTCATGATATATTTTACTTGTCAAGCTAGCTGCAGCTGCTTGAGATAAATTGTATTTATATTCCTTAGTCATATTTGGCTCAGGCAGTTTGGAATTTTTCTCGGAAACTTTGTTATATGCAACGTTTAATATAACCCCTTCAAAGACTATAACATCAGTACCCTTCTCTCTGTCTTCCATGATATAAGCGGATAATATTCACTGTGAACAGAAAAAATGCAATGTGGTAGATCGTCTACAATGTGACGAAGCACTCCTCTATTAGCGCTACTCTAAAGCTGATGAACCAAATGCCCATAACTACTATATATACATGAATGACAGATTACTTGGCCTCATTTTCTAGTGATTGAGGATTTAGAGTTGGTAGAAATGCGCCTGAAAATTGCACTAAAAATAACTTTAGTTAATAAACACACGAGAAAACATACAACAGCGAAACCGCTCTTTTAAGCTACGGCGGATGTGGAGCAAAGCAACTGAGGCTATGGTGGATTCACTGTTGTTTTTTTGGGGAGGATATGATTCAAAAACTTGTTTCTGTAAAAACTAGACTCACGTATCCCACGGAGCTTTGGATTCCATGAATCTTCCACAAATTCATCCGTGTTTACAATACTGGTATAGCTTCAAAGTTTTCAGCGTTGTTAAATTTCTTGTCAGTATTTTACCTTACTTCCAGTGTAGACAGGAAACCTTTCAGAATTTGTAAACTCACAGGGAGAGTGCAAATGTGAGATATGAATGTAATAGATAACACAACATAATAAACCACACACAGGGAAGATGTTATAATGAAGGCGGAAGATAACTTCCCCCTCGCATTAATTTGAGAATATAGTGCAATTACAAGATTCTACAGTTCACGAAAACCTCGAACCACTACTGCACCCAACCATAACAAAAAAGTAAGAAATAAATAACTAAATAAGTCAACTAATGATTAACACAAATACAGCAGATATGGCTGCTTAAATGCATGGTAAAGAAGACAATGGGAACAGCTGAATTTCACAGACTACTGAAAATGATCTGTCAATATTTGCTTGACCTTCTGGTTTAGCCATCTAGAAGACTGATCCAGATGCTCTCATGCAGCAAAGGCATTGTTTGCTTTTTAAGGGATTTTAGTTTACAGAAGCGTTGGTTGCTTTGTAAGTTCCAAAGATAAAAGGGGGAGTAAAATGGAATGAAAATGAGCTATTACCAAGCATTATGTGTCAAAACAAAGCTTTTAGAAGGATAGTATTAGGCCTAATGCAAAAAGTACATCGTGACGTATATTCTAACCTTCTATAATTTAACTGATAGTAATTGTATCAAAGTTACCAATTTTTTGTAAAAAAAAAAGTTGCACCTTTCAGTATATCGACTGAACTAAATTTGGATTAATCAATATCTTCCCGTGAATAAGCCGTCGAAAAAGCGGACACAACAGTTCATATCAATACTAAATGAACGTATGTTCTAATGAGGTTGTAGGTTACGGTAAACTACGTTTTTTCGGGTTACTGATGGAGAGCAATTGCACGGATAATACAATTTGGTACTAAATTTATTAGTACAAGACTGAGTCCGGGTCCTGAAATCAATGCATACAAGTACACCAGTAAAAGAGTTATCACGTGATGACAAGTACATTCCATGTTGAATAATCACACCAAATTTCGGTCTTCTGTCTTTCAGGGTCACCGCGTGACAGCAGCACAGAATAAACCAGTGTAAATTGCGTCGCCAGACAAAATACTCAGTAAAAAGGAGGTTTTGAACCGTAACAGTATGCTTTTGTCTGAAGAATACAGCGACTGAAGCACTAAATGTAAATGATGCGGAATACAACCAAGTGATAGTTAAAACATATGGTGATGAAGCAATCCGCTCAACGGCTTTCGAGGAATTTGACAATGGTCTTCAAACAGCCAGCAAAACTCGTACTGGTGTGCTTAGTATTTTGATTGGAAAGGCACCTGGTATAGTGCAAGTTCATAGTTAGGGAACTTGCATTGGATTTCGGAATGTCATGTACTATTCCACATGATATATTGAATGAAAAAAAGCTACACAATATAAAAGTTACCAACTCTTGCTGTTTGCTGGTTGATTGAGGGCACTCTTGAAACTCTTGCAAGCACCTGAAAGTAGCTGAATGGATTTGTACTCCATCACTATTCGTTTCAATTAATATTTGGTACCATAAAAATCGGTTGTAGCGACGATTCGTACATTGGTATGCGTATCGAAAGTGCAGGTGAAGGAACAAGTAAACCCGACGGAAGAAAATAGTGCAAAATTCGACTGGGAGATGTCCAGTTTCAAGAAAGTGCATATAATACGAAAGAACCTTTACGAAAAGTTGTATTGGCAGTAGATTAAGATCATCCAGGTATTTGAAGATCTCTGAACACAAAATCTAAAGTCCGCGTTTCTCTAGCTGCTCTTCTTGTGATGCTAGCCTGTGTTACAACAGCATAAAACAAGACTGAAAGAGGATCAATATCAAAAGAGAGGGAGAAGATCAAGGGAAAGCTGTAGAGATGAAGTAGCAAAATTTTCTGGACCAATACGGACAGCAAAGTAACTAAGAATGTGAGAAATAGGAACTTGGGGAGTTATTCGCTTTTCAATAGCGGATTAGATTTAATAAAGAAGTAGAAGAAGATTGTTAACGCATAAAATAGGTTAATATTTTAAATTGAAGATTACTGGTAAACAAAAATACAAATAAAAGATCTGGGCTATTAACTTTGCTTATTTTATTCTAGAAATGTAGAAAATTATATTGATGTTAACATTTTTGCCTTAGGCTACATAAAAAGTAAAAATGAGTCAAATGAGAATGTTAAGGAAAAGTATAAATGCCACAGAAAGCCACACAAAAACACACAAGTGCGAGCGCAAGCAGAAAAAATAATATGAGAACATGGAAAGATGTTGTAATGATGACGTGGGAAGGGGAAGGCGAAAAAAACAAGGAATGTCACAAAAATGATTTTCCGAGAAGAACCTGTTTTAATGTTGGAAACCTCGTAAGACACAATGGTTTGCCAATGCTTTTGCCCCTTTTTCCATGGACAGTTCTACGTTTCAGTACGAAAGGAATATTCCATTCAATATTAGGACGTTTCACTAACAGAAAAAGCACAGAACCCGAAAAAGCCCGAAAATGGACATTCCTTGTTTTTCCCCTTCCCCTTCGAATTCAGCTCCGTATGCAATCCATAGAAACTCTAACAGCAGTTGGATCTGCAAATGAGATCTATCAAGCTTTATTGCCATAGTAACGGTGGTTTCATGCACCCACGCCCAAATACATAGCTCACACTCACACATACAAATATAGGCAAACAAGTTACCTATGCACTAATAGCATAACCGCAATTGAGGACATTGCCGGAAAATGGACACATAGGCCTATATGCTCTTTTTCCGGCAATCACTTTAAACCATCCGCCGTGTTCGTTTCTATATGTCCTGCAAATTTCAAGTCAATATCTCTATTCGTTAACTTGGTAGAGAGAAATATGTAGAAAAGTTTCCGCACGTGAACACTGTCGAGCGTCTGGCTTTCGGACCCTGCTGGCGGACAAAACCTCAACTCGACGATGATCAAGTTTTGTTCATGGTTCAGCAATGTGTTTGATGTAGAACTTCTTCACATATTTTGCGTCAGAGGTCGATCATTTACACAGTGTGAGAGATACTTTGGTCTAGTTAGATCACACATAAAAAAATGTGAATTAGCCCGTCACCGGGAAAAAGACTTTCTTTTCGATTGAAACAGAATGGGAGAAATTATTGCCATAGCTAGAACGGTGTGGAAAATGTTTTGGCGGCCATTTTGAATTCACGATGGCGACTTTTTCAAATTGTTGTAATATTTTTCTCAACCGTACTCTTGATAATACACTTTTATGCCAAATTTCGTATCTCTAGCTCAAACGGTGTGGAAAATGTTTTTGGTGGTGACCATTTTGAATCCAAGTTAGCGACTTTTTCAAAATGTAATATTTTTCTCAACTATTTTTGATAATGCACCTTTATGCCGAATTTCGTATTTCTAGCTCAAACGGCGTTAAAAAAAAATAGATTTTTGGAGTCCGCCATTTTGGATCCAAGGTGGCATCTTTGGAGACATTTTGTAATATTTTCGTAACTTAATGGTGATGATGTAAAGCCATACCAAATTTCGTTTTTCTAGCTCCAGCCGTTTAGGCTGTGGCACCATGAAATCTTCGATTGCCGGAAAAATGGTATATCTATAACATGCATACACAATTTTTACTATATTTTCACACAAACTTTGAATTCTATGAGGTTAGTTAACAGTTTTCAAATTTGATTCTATGCGCTTTATACTGGTGTCAACAACATAAATATTATTTCACAAACTTCTTGGTAATATTCAATCTAAATCTTTATCGGCTGTTTAACAAAAATGCGTTTTTGCGCTATGTGCCCTTCTTCCGGCAATGTCCTCAATTATTCCATGCCAACTTGGAGTTTGTCGATGTTTATTCATTTTCTCTCCTTCTTTTTTCACCAAAGATTTTCACATTAGATAGTCATTCATTTATTCATCTTTTGTTTTCATTTTTGCAAAGGGACGTGATAGTTACCCTTAATTATTCACTCACCAAAAAGAAAAACAATTACTTGTTTTTTTAGCTAGTATTATAATATAGATAAGCATTACCATTTGTATTGTAGTAACATGGATGTTCCATAAAATAAGTGACAATAATAATTATGTGATAGATGAAGTAAAATATTTATGCATTGCTTTTTTTTATAGTGATACCGGCAAGTTTGATATCCGTGAACCCAAATATTAGTAAATGTTGATCTTATTAAAATTTGTCATGATCCAATATTGATCTGATTAAACTTTTTAAGAGAAGTGTTTTTAATTTTTTTGTTTGATTTCTACAATTGATTCCTATTACGTACAAGAACGCTTGGGATTTCAAATATCAAGTATAATATTTCTCTTTGTGAGAAAGTGCATGTGCGAGTTGTGTGTGGTATATACATAATATATATAAAATCATATTCAGCCACTTTATATCCACTGCTGGATGATGGCCATCTTTCCACATATCTCGATCTGCTGCTATCCTCATCCATGTAGCTTCTGAAAAAAGCTTGATTTCATTTACCCATCTTGCATTTGGACGTCGTCTAGGTCGTTTCTTTTCTCTGGGAATCCAATGTGGTACATTCATCGTCCATCTTCCATCTGTTCGTCTAGCTATGTGACCGGCTCATCTCCACTTCATCTTCTTCGCAGTCTTGATCATATTTTCTACCTTTGATTGTGCGCGAATCCATTCATTTGTCTTTCTGTCTCTCCTAGTTATTCCTAACATGCATCTCTCCATTGCTCTTTGTGTGACTCTTAATCTTTGAGTCGTTTGTGCATTCCATGTCCAAGTTTCACAGCCGTACATCATTACAGGTAAGACACAATGATTATAAACTTTACGCTTCAGACGCATTGGTAGTTTGGTTTTGAAAATATAGTATAGTCTTCAAAACAAACTCCACGCCATTTTACATCTTCTAATTACCGTATTTCATCAGTCAACTTGGCATTCGATGTCTTGAGCTGGCCCAGGTAAACATAATCATCAACTATGGCTTTTGTCTCTCCGTTAATCTTTATTTCCTTCTTTGCAGCATGTTGATTGTACATTACTTTTGTTTTACTTAAATTCATTTTAAGGCCTATTTTCGAACTCTTATTACACAGCTCTTTATTCTGGTTTGTAGTTGTTCTGCACTTCACGAAAACGGACTATATCATCAGCGAATCGTAGGCGATGAAGATATTCGTCATTGATCTTTATTCCAACTTCATCCTAGTTTAAATTTTCGAACACACTCTCCACGAACCGAGCCGCCATAGCTCAGTGGTAGAGCGTTCGATCCTAGCGGCTGACCATCCTGACTGGGGATATTCCAGGTTTTTTTTCTCAGTCACACCAGGCAAATCCCGGGATGGCACTTTCAACATAGGCCCTGGACGACACCTTGCCGAATTATTTCCCCTACCCTATCCCGGCCTGAGCCTTAGATGCCTAAAGGCTATGAAATTCAATTCAATTTCTTTGCTGTCTCCTAGTAACTCGTTCAGTATTTATTTCCGCTATTGATATCTTCTTCATCCTCTAACTCTTAAAAGGTGCTGAATGTGTTGCTTAGTTCTATCTCGAATATTTGTATGTGTTTCAATAGATTTTCCATATCTCAAAGTGGCGGCTTGCCTGTGATAAGCTTCTTTCTCTCAAGTCTAGTATTTAGTTTCAGGTTACATCTTACCACCATATGATCACTTGAGATTTTGAAACTGTTCAGAATAGACACGTCTTGCAGAATTTCCTTGTTATTCGATAAAACGTAGTCTATTTCGTTTTTTGTCCCATTTTGGCCTATCCATGTACACTTCCTCTGGGGCGGTTTCTTGAAAAATGTATTGGAAATGAACAGTCTGTTGCATTCTTAGAATTCCACCAACTTCTCTCCTCTCTTGTTTCTTTTGTCAAATCCAAAGTTTCCCACTTTCGTGTAACTGCTCTGTTTAGTTCCTACTTTCGCATTGAAGTCTCCCATTACAATTTTATAATGCGATTTGCTATTATCCAAAATATTCTGTATCTCCTCGTATAGATCTTCGACTTCGTCCTCCGAATGTGACGTTGTTGGAGCATATACTTCTATAACTTTTATACTGTATCTCTTGTTTATCTTTATTATTACTCGTGCGATTCTATCTGAAAATCCTCCAATTTCTGTGATCATCTGTGTGATTCTGTCTTCACGTCTTTATTTAGTACAAAGCCAACGCCTGTCGGTTTTCCATTTTCTGTTCCTTTGAAGTAGAACGTGTGCCCTGACGGTAGTTTCAACTGTTCTTCGTTCTTCCTCCACACTTCTGATAGTCCTATGATGTCCAACTTAATCATCTTGAGTTCATTCTCCAATTCTTCTAATTTGTCCTCTCTTGCAAGTGACTGATAGCTGAGAGTCACCACGCATAGGTACGTTTGTGTTGCAATGTCGATGTCCTGGTAGTCTACAGTCCAAACCCGGGCATTTTGACCCTCTGACTTCCTGCAAAACTGACCACAGCCGTTGCCAGCTGCATTCCGTCCTCCGGCCAGTGGGGTTTTCCGATGCTGTTTCCTTACTTGTACCATCATGTGATAAGAATGGAGGGAGCAGACATTTGACTCGCCACGCTGTCTACTAATGCGGGATGGTGAGCACCCCATCGTTCGCCAAGCAATTGCTTGAGTACTAACGGGCCCCACGACGTGAATGTATGGATTGGACATTAGGCGTCTACCCCGATCGGTTTCCTTAAGCGTTAGCAAGAGGAATTAAGGGATCTCTTCGCAGTTAGTGGCAGAAGCCTTTTGGGGCGGTAGTTCCGGTTTCCCGGCCATATACGTATATATATATATATATATATATATATATATATATATATATATATATGTATATGTATATACTCTCTCTCTCTGTATATATAGAGTGCCGAGGATAGAATCATTCTAACAGACATTTTAATTAGTGTTCTCTGTCATACCAGACAAATGCCGGGATTGTAAATTGAATAAATCAGTACATTTACATTCTACTTACATAATCCACGGGTGTAAGTAAGGTAGAGACCAAACTAAGGTACCAAGCAAATGTAATATGTTAATTTTTCTGTTGAGTTTCGACTGCTAACTTAACAACAATTTACTCTTCTTAAATCCTGTTGAAGTAAGAGCTAGTTATGGACCAGCAGATGTTATTGAAAACAGATTATCAGAAACTTGCGAGAAATTGTGTTCTTTATTTCAAAGTATGTAGTTGTCGATAATCTTTGCCACAAAGAAAATTACCATCGCTATGTTCTTATTCGCTCGTACCAAACAGTTATCTAGTAAACACATATACTCTCCATAACACTATAGGCTTCTGAATATACTTTAAGCAAATTATACTAAAATAAAAAAACAACAATATGTTTAAATATACTCAAGGAATTATATATGAATATCCTTCAAAGAATTAATGGAAATACAAATTAAAATTATAAAGAAGAGAACCGATAATTCGTTTTACTACGTAAGATTGCAAATGCCCGCCAATTATTCATGATATAAATATGTATATTCTGGCTTTAATAACTATGGTTTAGAAACTTTAAATGAATATAAGTCACATAAAGCTAATAGCTTTACAAATATAAAGTGCTAAATTGATTTGCGACTCGGTCGAACGAATGCTGATGTAAAGACTCCCTACGTTAATCACTCCTCCATTTGGATAATTCTTCGAGACATACCATATCGTCGGTTGGCTGACATAACGACGTATCTCACTTTAATGAAAACTGAATTACAGCTGTTTTATAATGCCCCTTGTTAGCATTCATCATCTCATAAAAGAACGAATCTTAGAACTAAATAATATCAATCGAAACATTGAGATTCATCGTTTTGTCAGATGATAAAGTCTTACAGGAGCAGAATAAAATAGCTGTAACTCAATTTTATTAAAAGTGAGATACGTCGTTTTGTCAGCCATCCACATTATAGCTATACATATGGCAGAATACGACATATGGAATACCAATTAATATTCTGGACAAAACTAGGAATCTATCAGCGGTAAGAAAGTAGTTTTATACAAGATGACTGATCATTATCAAAATACAAAATTCTTAGGAAGGATATTTCACATTTTCTTATGCCTGTTGCTCACAGTGAAATATTTCAGATAACATTTTTATTTTGTAGAAATTAGACGATCAGAAATGCTAAAAATGTATTATCAAAATGTATGATAAGAATATATTTAGTTAATTTTGTATTTTTTGGGTAATTTTAGTCATTATAATTGGTAAATTTGATTTGATATGGTCCAGTTTAGTAACTTTTGACTTCGGCCCGTCACGATTCGCCCATTTACAGTTAGTTAAAACCACAAACATCCATGCCCCTGCCGGGATTCGAACCCGGGACCTTCGAGTCTTGACCTAACGCCTTAGACCGCATGGCTACTCGGTAATTATAAACAGCTAATTGCATCGTGACGGGCCGAAGTCAAGTTTTTAAAATCCACAAACATCTATGCCCCAGCCGGGAAGATTTACAGTAGTAAAACTTATTTTAGAATATACCACTGCAGTTTAAGCAGATACACCTAGAAACATTGGCAATAACGAGAGATTAAAAACTCACAAAAACTGTCTGAGCTGAGAAATTGTTTACGAATGGTAAACATTTTATACTTCAACCAGATAAAAATGCCCTTGATATCTCTACATAGTATAATCTGAAAGTGAATGGAACTTACGTCGTTATAAATCAGCTTATGGAAGTGAAATTCAATTTCTAAATTTCAGATATTTTCTCAATAGATCTTGTGAATTATTCTTTTGAGCTGGACGATCTATTTAAGATTTTCTAGTATTTCATAGGTCACACGATTTCCTTACACTGACATTTATTTCCTTAGTTTCAAGCCTTATAATTATTAGGTTAGATTACATTGTTGAACATTTTTCATTAATTAAGGACTTGATTAAAATATTTGCAGTAATGAGATTTATAGTGGGATGTATTGAACATACGATTGAAGAGAAACGAGAAAGAGGAAGGAGGATCATGGAGGGAGGCCTTATTACGTAACCCATAAACCAATACGCATTGAATTGCTAGTAAGTGTAGGTATAACACCCATTCATTTAAGAAAAATAAGAAGCAAGATGATAGTAATAAATCTAGTAGGCAAATCGATGTGCACTGCCTCATATTTTGACGATCTCTTTCACTAACGTAACACGTTCACTTAATGTTAAGCAAAACTTCATCAAATGATTTTTGATGAAAACTGAGAATGGTGCCGAACACCAACTGTGAACAATCCATAATAGATATTGATATGACACACGCAATAATTCTGTGCCTGAAAAGGGAGAACGGGACTAGGCAATGGGTGGGTGAATAAGAGAGTGGGGATGATATTGTCCGTTGACTATCTCTCACTTTCTCTCTCCGTTTTTAACATCTTTCCTGCAGTTTCCATGGTAACCAGCCTCCAGTCAACACGATGCCTTCGCTTCCTGGATTTGCTAGAAACCCATTCCGCCTCTCTCTCACTACCTCTGTTTCTCTCTCTTCTCATCCTCCCTTGGGAACGGGATGGGGAGGTGGTGGTGGGAGGGTTAACTCACCGCACAGTTCCTGTATGGGAAGCACGTCCAGCGCATCACGTGTGCCAGAGGGATCCTTCGGGGCCTCCGAAATTAATACCAGGCGTTGAGCATGTCTGGGCATAAGAACATTGCACTCCGATCACCAACAACGATGCCTAAACTCTTGATACGACTATTCGAACGAAGGAACAAGAAAAATAAATAAATAAAACAGAATGACAACAGGACTCCCAGTACTTTGTCAACCGAAGAGGCAAATTTATCTTTGTATTACCAGTCACTACACACACACTTTCTCCCTCTCTCTCTCTCTCTCTCTCTCTCTCTCTCTCTCTCTCTCTCACACACACACACACACACACACACACACACACACACACACACACAC
>JAGDQP010000358.1:67017-114064 GCA_022664845.1 Lepisma saccharinum
CACACACACACACACACACACACACACACACACACACACACACACACACACAGAGTGAGGATGAAATGAATTTGTCTTCCAATATTGGATGCCCACATGACAGAAGTAGGATGAGTATCTTAACGCAAATGATTGTAATACTTCCCCATTTGTAGAATTCATCATGTACTACTGACAATATACTTATCGCAGTTAATGAATGATTTACTTGAATTTATTTACCTCCAGTTTTCGCACAGATTGTCATCAATATCCTACTTTTTGCAAATGGAACTTTATCTCTATTTTCTTTGTATTGTATTTATGTAGAATGTTTTTTTTTTAAATATGAAATGCCTGTACCGAAAGATTTGCACAAATGCGTACGTATCACTAGCTTCAAATTACTGAGGGAAAAGAAAACAACCTTGTCTGCATATTAATGTTCTTTTCCCATTTTGAAGTCACGACATTACTAGGAAATATTCTCATGTAACAAAGCTTAATACTCATAAAACCAAGCTTTCTGAAAAATACATACAGAGATATGAAAAAACAATAATAATGAAAAAAGGACAAGAATAACAAGCCACTTTCTCAGTTTAGCAGATGTAGGTCATGAAACATCAGAGCAAAGAAGCGAAACCCGACAAATGGGTTTAGAAAGTAATGTAGCTCCATTTTGTAGTGTCTAACATGGTCATTCAGTTAGTCTGCTGAGCCTCCACATAACAATCTTTGATTCGATCACAGTCGCGTGAGCTACTTTTCTATTTCAGGAGAGAAAGATTTTAAAATATTAGGAACTGCAAACATGTGTACGTGTCTGTATAATAAGAAGTCTTACTATGTTCGAAAGATGGATAACGATATTCTCTTTTATCGCAAGCAGTTACTAATAGACTAATCTAGCGGATTGATCTAGTCGAATGAATTGATCTACTGTGAGAGTTGCTTTGTGACATCAATTGATTTTTTTTTTTTTTGCAAAAGTTATTCGTACCAGGTGAAATCATCCATTTTTTTAAAAAAATAATTGTATGCCTGACATTTTCAAGATCTTTCTTTTTTTGTGCATGTTACTGCTTAGTTGTTAAAAACATATGTAGATGTTAGAAACATGTTTTAAAACTTTAATGTTCTTAGTTCAGCAGCGGTGGTCATTTTTTAAATATAGGGTGTGGCGTTTTTCACTAATTTTGCTGTTTACGAAATTTTAATATTTCAAAAATTAAATACGTTGGAGACCTTGAACAGAAACTTTTGTTCTTCTTAAATTTTATATGAAGTTGGGTTGTCAATTCCAACGTGGCTAAATTTAGCCTGAAACTTAGTTGATGAATTTAAGAAGAAAATAATTTTAAGGCAATTTATGAAGGCATTTCCAGACGAAATCTTTGCTATGTATTAACTACCAAACCGAGACTATGCACATAAAAATTATGGCTTAGGGAAAAAATAGGTCGCTCATTTAAAATAACCAAGGTTTAAGAATTTCAGATTGGTCACCTAAAAGAATTCTCACACTTTGCGAAAAACGTACTGTACTTGGTGTAAAGGGTTTAACTTTACTAATTATGATAGATTGATTTTTGGATTGAGAATTGCACACTCTATTAAACATGTTCTTTATGGTTGAAGATTTAGAATACACACTCTACGAAGTAATAATTCTAGAATATGACGTCAGAGCCAATGGTAATATGCTGGGATGAAGCTACTGGGTTGTACATGCTCATGGCTGTTGACAGAAACAAACAGCAATCAGCTGACTCTTACTTTTCGTTTCTTCGTGATGCAATGTTTTTGGAAGTTCATATATACGTTTGGTGATATTTAAGCTTGACACTATAATGCGAATGTTTTATTTACAAGAGGATACACTTCTACAGAATATATGCTTCATGATGCAACGAAAATGGAATTGGTGAATGGAAATATTCAAAAGGTAAAACTGTTTTAAGGATTTTTAGTAAATGATATTTCTCGTAGTTGTAACGGATGCTTTACTTCAACAATGTAAATAAATGTTTTTGTTCCGTAAACGATTACGCAATGGAAAAGCATATTTAGCTGCTACCGCGTAAGAAGAGAAATACGAATACGAATGTTCTGTAAAACTTGGAATTTCACACTGTTATCTGATGCTAGTTATTGCATGAACTTCGAAAATTAATCGATCTCTCTCTTCATCTGATGAAATGCATGAAATGATAGTTCTTTCTGGATGTTACATGGAAATGTATTCTTTCTTCTTATGCATGGAATGCTTTTCTACTGTCATTTGGAAACCTAACCTAACAAAGGCTAACTATTTATGTTAGTGCATGCAAGTTAACTAATGCTAGGTAATTGCAGGTGTTGTTTGATAGCTGTATCTACGAACGTTGTTACTTGTGATTAAAGCAGTCTGGCTGTGTTAATTTTATTAAGTTGGTATACCGTACGTAGCGTTAATATGGTGTTATATGATATTCTCTTCGGTCAAGCTCGTCATTCGTATTCGTTTGTATGATCACACCATATTCTACTTTTTACGTATATATCGTATATATATATCATATTATATCAAATTAAACCACAGCAATGAATTACACATAGCCGCTTATAAAAAGTTGCTAATTTGTAGCCTTAAAAATTCGAATGAATCATTAGCAAAGGCTTTAAAACGGCATATAAAAATGTCTTAAATACCATACTTAATGTAAACAATTTATTTTTATTCTCTGCTTGCAGGGATGCTTATTAACAATTGTCAATATCGTAGTTTTAAAATCCCAGATGGGGCAGCCAAAAACAACCCTTAATTTTACGCCATTTTATTTATATGAAGACGTGAATTCTATCGTCTAAAATTTTTGTTAAGCATTATTATATCCTCCGACACTGAGCATATAAAAAATCATGCCAGAGAAAATTATTAATTTCCTCAGCTAAGGGAGAAACATGACCAGTTATCGACAGTTACCAATATACCATATAAGCTTAAAAATCTCAGATAGGTCACTTTAAAAAAAACAACTGAAACTTTAGATGAAGATAGTCTTAAGAAAGGTCATATTTAAACGAGGGGTATTTTCCCTCCAATATCGGTGCTGGTTGTGACTTCATAAATAATGTTTAAAAGATGAAATGTTTACTCTAGGTGGTTTTTAAGGCAGTGCGTATGTTTAAGACTTCCTTGACACAACATTTCAGAATGTTACCAGGCGACCTATTTGAGATATTTTAAACCTACATACAGGGTGAATTAAAAGTTGTTAACTTACAATTGTTATTCCAATTTCTGGAACAACTGTTGCAAGTAATTCAGAACATGTGGTTCTCGAGCAAAAAAAATCTTTCACGATACTCCAAAGCAAAAAATTACATGGTGTGATATCATATGATCTGGGTGGCCATTGTGTTGTGCCATGACAGCCAAGACAGTGTCTCCATATCAACTAGACTTCCTCAAGTTCTGGAATAACTACCTCTTGTAACATCTGAAGGTATCGTTCACTGGTAATAGTTTCTTTTAAACAGTTCTTTAATCCCTTTTCTCCAAACACCACCTATAAACATTTACACCAGGAGTGTTTAAATCTTGCAAGATAATTTAATAAGGTTTTTCACTAGCTCAGTAAACACCAAGAAATTTCCATTCAATGTTTGCTATCATTAATTCTGTTTTCTTATTTTATTTCCACCACCGTTGTAGCACGAGAACACGTCTCTCTGGTTATTTTGTTATTAATTGCACAGAGCAATTGCAAGAAATACGTTCAGTTACAAATAAGGAACTCGACAATAAGAGTTGAATATTGCATCATAAATAAGGCACCAACAACGAGGTAGAACATGGTTGCCAATCTCACTATCCATTTATTCAAGTACAGTTACTTATAAAAGTAGATGGAGGTTGGATGTGTAAGAAATACTTGCTCTTCCATCCAGCAGAATTGTTTCACTGTACGCCTAATAGTTAAACAACCAACATCAGAGTACAAATATGCGTCAAAACATGACATGGCAGGATATTCCTCCATTTGAAGGAAGAAGTTGAATTCTTCAGCATCATTTAGAGAACCACCAGATACATAGGCAGAAATCTCATTCTTGTCTTGTTCAAACACACACACACTCAGAGAGAGCGAGAGAGAGGGAGAGAGAAAGAAAGAAAGAGAAAGCATGGAAGAAGACGGGGAAAGAGCAAAAAAAAAAAGAGGAGAAAACAAAGAAAGATGGAATTAAAAATCGCGCAAGACATGGAAATAAATGAAATTTTAACGCTTATGAATATACAGTCTGCGTCTCTCTCCCCCTGCCTCCTTATCTCTCTCCCCCTGTCTCCTTATCTCTCTTTGTCTTGTGTTTTTCTCCCTTTACGAGATAAATCTCTTTCAGCAATCGCGAACATCATTTACAATGCTTAATTCCTTGAAGAAAATAATTGGAAATCCTAGTGTGGAATCGAACCAACGACCTTGGGAATGATAGTCTGACCAGCTAACTATTTAGCTACACAGACCATAACAAATGTGTTGTTAAATCAACCATTAAACTCGCTACTCTCAGCTGTTTATTTATATACATCCTAGCTTTCAGTACTTACTCTCCACGTTCCCATGGTCACTAATTTAAGATCTTTGTAACAGATTTTAATTTTTTTCTTGTCCTTGGGTTTTAATATGAATTTCCTATTTCACACTGACGAGACATTACACAAAAACCAAACCATTGTCCCGAGACTTTGGTTTTATAGGAGATATTTTGAAATTTTGATATGAAATTTGCCGTAGCGTATATATACAGGATATGCATTACATTAATTACATTGTCCTGCCCTGCATTGTCCTTAATGTTTTTGCTAAACATTTTTTAGTATCGCGTTTTAAATGACGATTTCTAATTTTTCCTTGTAAAGTGCGCACCCGCGAAAGTTGCGCCCCTAGGCCCGGGTCTAGGGGGCTTGTGGTATATCCGGCTCTGGGGCGACTTTTGCACAACTACAAAGCACCTACACTGTAAAAAGTGGAAACACGAAATGGATGGAAAATTTCTCCGCTTTATGGAGAAATTAAAATCGAAAATTAGCGTTTTGTTGTATTTACTCTTAAACGTGGATATGGTGTAAGCCTTTTAGTGGAAATGTTGGTAACATAAACTCCATTTTAAAATTAAACATTTTCTTTGTTATGGCTTAACGTTAACTGAAAATGAGTTGAAACTTGTCAAAGTGATTTGTCGAAGTGAGTGTTCAACTTATTTTACGCTTAAAACTCGGTCATTTTCTAATCGAAGTGCAAGCTAAACTGACAATTTTGAGGTTACGTACTTTTGTGGATGAAGTTAAAGCCTTAGTTGGATATTCTATAATCTAGTAACAGGAGTAACGTTACTTGCTAGTCACTGAACGCCCCGCCATTTTGAGTGTTTACATTGCCTTTACACTGTGAACAGTAAACACTTCACTGGTGGACCGAGAACGGCAAGGATTGCATTGGCGGAGAGAAGTTAAGTTATGTATAAATCTTTGCACTGTAGCAAACGTATTTTTCCTTTTTTCACGAGACATTTCTCGTAGTAAAATAAAAAAGTACTAATGATTAACCTCCTTCGCAGTAAAACCTTAGTTATAAATATCACTCGGAAAGCCAGAAACACCAACTGCCTTCGTAGCTAAGTGGCAAGAGCGTCTGACCAGTGTGCTTGTGGACCTTGGGTCGAAACCCGACCATTTCAACTTTTTTTCATTCTTAATTTTAAAGGAATATTACCTTTCATTCTCTTCTACTTTAGAAGATGCTCTGCTTGAATGAAATACGTCGGAACAGTCATATATATACTTATATATATATATATATATATATATATATATATACACGCATTTTGAAATTTTACAGAAAGTAAAACGTTCAACTGAAAACTGACTGAATGTAGGTTAATCCAAAAAGTGGAGGCAGCCCAGCTGCCTCCCTTTTTTGGATGAACGTTGTGTCTCCTATTTTTACAGTGTATATCAGTTAAAATTCAGTTACAATTTTTTAATGCCGAATCGTCGACTCAGAAGCCATGGGTATACGGCGTAACTCGCTGACAGACGCGAATTTAATTGCTGATTTAACAACACATTTGTATTTGTTATGATCTGTGAGCCGATCCAGGTGGCCGGACGGTCTAGCGCGCTAGTCTGTCGAGTCAAGGATCGTGGGTTCGGATCCCGCCTCGGGCATGGATGTGATTTTTACTGTGTTGTCCGTAGTTAGGAAAAATCAGTTGAATGAGTTGTAAGAGTTAAATCAGTTGGGTGGCGCATTCGGTTAGGGTGTGTTTCACCTTAAAAAAAAGTGTAGCTAGGTGCTTAGAGTGTCAGACTCTCATTCTTAAGGTCGTGGGTTCGATTCCCTACCTGGATTTCAAATTATTTTCAAATTAAGCACTGTAAGTGATGTTCACGATTTCTACTGAAAGAGATTTATCCCGTAAAGGGAGAGAAACACAAGATCGAGAGATAAAGGGTCAGGGGGATAAAGACGCAGATTGTGTATTCATAAGCGTTAAAATTTTATTTATTTCCATGCCTTGCGCCATTTTTCTTTCCATCTTTCCTTGTTTTCACCTCTCTTCTTTTTCGCTTTTTCCCCGTCTTCTCCCATGATTTCTCTCTGTCTCTCTATGTGTGAGCAATGCACAGTGACGATTGCTGCGTGATATCCATATTATTGTTTTCCTTTTCTTTGCATTAATTCCTATCTGTTAGAACTTAACGTGAATGGTATTTCTGTCTATCTCGTGGTTCTGTAAGTCTTACTCACCTACTAATTAATTCTTTCTTCAAATGGCGGAATATTCTGACATGCTATATTTGTACTGTCTTGTTGGTTGTCTAACTATTAGGCGTACCCTGAAATAATTCTCCTGGAGGAAAGAACTACTATTTCTTAGCACTCCAACCTCTACTTATTTTCGTAAGTGGCTGTACAAGGCAGAACGGCATGGTTATTAACCCCACCTTTGTTTGCTTAAATACAAACTAAAACGTCATAGTTACCAACCTCAAACACTGGTAATAACAGCTGCGTGTGTATTTATGAGTGAAGAAATATGAAAACTGAAAACGAATTTCATGTCATCTGTAAAGTTCGTAAATAGCCACAATACATTGTTTCCAATTTCTTCCTTAACATCAAACAACAATTATACAGTTTTTGCCAAAAATAGTGATACAACTGTCATTGCCACTATGTTTGTTATTCAATCGTCATAATCACATTACATTTTCTTAATAGCAGTGATTGGCAAGTCATCGTGGGAAGATACACAGTTGTTAAACACGCAGAAACTACATTATCAAATTGATTCTTCAACATAATGGAGCTAAAGAAGTTGCAATTCGCGTTTTGTGAAGCGAAAACTGACCTTGTCATATCCTATTTGAACAAAAGCTACCTGGCATACCAAAGCCAGTTATGTGGGCTGTCAAACTAGTAGTTTGTCAGTTTAGATATGCTTGTTTGTGTCTCGCATATACATAAATACTTGGATTCAGAAAACGGTTAATTTTACCCAGTCCTTGTAGTCTAGGTGGTAACGTCGCGGATTTTGGATCGGCAATGTGTAGGCACGTGAGTTCGAACCCAACGGCAGACCATCCTGACAGGTTTCCCAGGGGATTTCCCCTCAGCTTCCCCAGGTGAACGCCGGTATGACACCTTACCTGAGGCCCAGACGCTACCTTCCTCAACCTCTCCATAACTCTACCCTAGCTTGCCTAATATGCCTAGCCTAGCTTGTCAAATATGCCTAAAGACTATAAATAAATTTAATTCAGGAAACTATTAAGCTTCAAACCAATAAATGTGTTTGTAATTACGTTACATATTCTTTTACAACATGTCTCTTCTAGAATGGCTCTGGATCATTCTATGAAGAATACCAACCAAACCGGAAGTTAATATTTATCTTTTAAAACCACACCATAACCACATGGATTTAGCTGTTGTTAATGAAGAGACATAAGTAAGTAGGAGTTAATTATACGTGCTAGTCGATAAAAAGGAAAGAGATTAAATTCACACACAGATGCTCGCTCATTTACTCACATACCCACAGGAAAAGGCAGTGAAGAAACAGAGAGACAAGGAATGTGACACGAGGACCCCACATTAAAGCCACGAGAGCAGTGTTGTCCAGCAACGTAACCAAATGGTTAAGTAAAGTTCTCGAGAGTAAAGTGTCTGGATGCTGGAGAAGCTCTGTGCAAAGATACACATGAGTGATGGAGGTAAAAGCCTCTGGACATTGGTCACTGCGAAGGAGGTTACTTCCTAACCACCACAGAATCCTGCTTCTTTAGTATCAAGGGAGTAACACGAAATCACATTATCTAGAAAATAAACGAAAGGTCACTCATGGCTACTAAATTAAATCAAAGATTTTTTTTTTAATTTTTCATTTTCGCCGTTTGGCGAAAAAATATTAATGGTAGGTACTCCGTTTAACGCACCCTAATCGAGTTCAGCAATAAATTCTCTTTTTAAGTATAAATAAGGATTAAATTGATCTGAAACTTGAAAAAATATTTTTGGGTGTTTCAATATTTAAGTTGGAATTACTTGTTATTAGATCCTGAACACAAGATTTATCGTTGTTCTTTTTCTAAAATTATTATTCTAGAAATAAAATTTATAAAGTAATAAAAACTGGTATCAGACAGTGTATCTGAAATCCATACATTTGTAAAGGAAAAGTGTCAATACGGCCACCATTCTACCGAACAAGGTACTAAAAAGGTGTTTTTAGTAAATTCCTCAATACGTCAAAACGTAGACAAATATTCTGTCTCATATAGTCCATAATTAGTGTTTGTCTGATATATATACACACATAGATATAAAATCTGATGAAATCTTTAAAAAATATTTTAATTTCAATATATATTTGCAAACACACTACTTTTTTGTACTACGTATATACATTTTGAAGTCGCTTGTAATATATCCCATGTAAATCAGTATTCCTCTAATGTTATAGGTATAAAATCTGTATGTAAAATCTACTTGTGTAGCATTTTGATATTTAAGACAATACAAAATCAAATTAAATTCCAATCACAAAACGTAGTTACATTTTGAAATTAAGAGCCCTCCTCGGTTCAACCCCCACATTTTAACGTTTTTCAAAATATTTAAAAAACTAAAAACTATCAAAAAATGTAAGCGCATAGCGCACTAGAGCTTACAAATTACTATGAAATACAATCGACAGCGATCTTGAGATCTTGCCCATTGATGAGTGATACGTTTTCAAAGATTATGACGTCATTATTTAATTGCAGCCTCAGCACTCATCAATCGACAAGATTTCGAGATCGATGTCCATTGAATTTTACAGTAATTAGTAAGTTCTAGTGCCCTATTCGCTTACATTTTTAATAGTACTCTTAGTTTTTGAAATATTTTGAAAAATGTTGGGGTTGGAGGGAGGAGGCCTTTTAAGAAATTTACTTAGCAATACGTTTTTCTTTGTTTTCAGCATTTTCCAGAATAGAATTGGATTTTACTTATGACCTTTAGGCATCTTTGGCTCAGGTCGGAATAGGATAGAAGAGATGATGAGGGATGGAAGGGTCGGTCAGAGTCAAGTTTGAAAGTACCATTTCGAAATTAACTTGGTGTGACTGAAGAAAATTCTAAAAAAAATTGCCAAGATGGCCCGAGATAGGATCGACCCCAGGACATTCCGAAAGGGAAGCGAAGGCTCGCGAATCCATTCGTTAACTTAGTTGAGACTAAATAATGGTTCCTATTCTTTACTGAATATTTATTATAATTTATTCTCGTGCATTGAGTCTTTTATTATTCAATATGATCAAAACATTAAAATCTTTTGTGTGCGTGTTTACGTAGTTAATTGATGCCTATAAAATAACTGTAAATCAGAATACATCAAGTTTACCATAAGAAAATCTATTGTTTTCATTTTTCTCTCTTCGATGTTTATAAAGAAATACCATAAATATTTTAAGAGTAAAGGGAAAAAGAAATAAAGATCTAGTAATTGGACTTCTGAGTGTGAGTGAGTTGGAGAGAGAGAGAGAGAGAAAGAAAGAAAGGAAGAAAGAGAGAGAGAGAGAGAGAGAGAGAAAGAAAGAGGTTAAGTTTCGCACTCTCTGTGCTTAAGTCCACGTCTATTTAATTTAATATATCAGTATCACTAGGACCTCATCCTGACCCATACTATTCTATATTTAATTATAAACTAGAAGTTCACCTTATGTTAGCTACTGTATTTAAGTTGAAAGTGGATCCTTATCTTTTCTCCGCTGTACAACTGAAAAATACAATTTTTTTCTTTTCTGGTATTTCACATAATCAGTATTTTATTCTTTAGAAACATTTTCCTTTGAGTTATACTGTCTTTATTTTCTCGTACTATCTTTTGACGAAACTTAATTCTGACTTAATCTATCTTGTAGTAGGTAACACGATGAAGTAAAGTTATTAAGTGAAACGTATATTTTGAATAGTTTCTTATTTTCTACTCCTTTATGAAATACTTTCTTTCAACCAAAAGAAAAAGATCATTACATCTACCTCCCCTTTCCAACTACAATATTGCTTCTTGACTAAATGCAATCTCTAATAACAGGAAAAGACGAACTGAAATGAATTTTTCCTGCCTATTTCAAGTAAGAAAAATTAAGGAAAGAAATTGAGGGAGAAAAAAATTTAAAAGTTCACAACTTTGCAGTCCCAAAATTACATTGAGAAGGGAGGAGTTTCTGTTCCTTTCGCTGACGTCGCCGTAGTCTTTTCGACTGCACAAGGAAGAAAGAGTTTCCTCAATTAGCCCGATGAGCTAATTAGCATACGGAATCTACAGAGACCGACGCAACGAATGCAAGAGGCACGCTACGTGAGAGGAAGTTACAATTAGAAACAAAAACTAAAACCTCTCTTCTATTTTTGTTTGTTTTTCCTTGGATGGTTATCTATTGACAAGTTTGTAAAAAAAGAACCAGCGTTTTCTTTGTTTTCAAATCAGTTGTTGTTAATTATAATATTTTTGGCTTAGGTGGAATAACTATACAACTTTGTTTTTGTTCCTTGTTTTTCACCCTATACCACCTTTGTGCTTCTTTTTCTTGCGCGTATGGAACTACATTTCCTATTCAAAACGAACAGTAGTCCGCCTACTAGTTCTAACTTGTTTGTAAATTAGTTTCTTCCTGTTAGTATAATTAAGTATAAAACTAGTTGACATGCAAAAATAGCAGAAATAAGTTACACATATAGACAATGAAATGTATTCTGAACATTGTCGAAGTTTCTGAACATTAAAGGAAGTACCCATTTCTAAACTTAATACCTATTTACATAATTTAGAGATCATTTCAACACAGATGATGATGATGCAGACAAGGATACTGGTAGGTGTTCCATCAGAAGGCAGCTTTAGTGATCCGAAAGACTTTAGGGAAGGTAAATAGTCGAACCGCCCCTCTAAACCCAATCCTGGGTTCGCCACTATCTCTGAAAAATTGGGAGTACAAAATTGGAATTTTGTACTCCCAATTCAGATGTACAGTTTTTACAGTGTATGATTTGATTTTTTACATATTTCGAAAATATTTTGTTTCTCGTATATATATATATAAAAATATATATATATATATATATATATATATATACGAAATTATATATATATATATATTGCCTTAACAGCACAGTATTAAGCAACAACCACATAATTCTCTTCAAGGAACAAATAACCAGAGTTCTTTTCAGTCTGACCTGACGTATGGCGGAAAGGTACATCAGTTAAAGCTTTGGCCGCTATGTTCGCCATCCCTGTCTCAAAAGAGTGATCGACAAGAGAAACAATCTCACAGCTATGACAGGTTTTAGGTCAACATGGATATTATGATAATATGGCCTTGTATCCATCTTGAATAAAGAAAAACACAGCTTCCTGACAAGGCTGATATATTTTAATAATAAAAGAAAACTAAAATGTAACATATTCGGAGGTATACCACCTCCTTTCCCAGGCTACATTCCAGAGTTTTAGAGTGTAGTCTGAGGAAGGAAGTGGAATACTTACAAAGTATACTTACGAAACTTTTACGTTTTAGGCTAATTTTGTTATTAAAGAATTCAGCCTTGTCAGAAAGCTGTTTTTCTTTTTTGTTTTAGGTCTGTTCAATTCTTAAAATAAAATAAAAAATAGTTTATATTATAAATTTAGGGCGGTCAACAAAAATTGATGATTTTTAAAATTGCTCGCACTCTGGCGGTTCGTGGTTTAACATCGCTGTTTAAAAATTAACGACCATGTTTCCATAAGTGAATAGTAAAAGTTTTAAATTGTTCAGTTGTTAACCCGAACTGACCACTTACTCTTCTGGAGGAATAGAAAAAGAGAGCATGAAGAGAAGTTCTAGCGACAAGTTTACACATTGGTATGTGCATCGTAAGCGAAGGTGAAGAAAGATACTTAAGGATGATTAGGCGGATACCAGGCGTTGGAGAATGCAGTCTGTGGCTCAAGGTTTTCGCGGGATCCTTATCTGTTTTTCTCTCTCCACCAAGCTCTGTCATATGCACTGAAGCTCCAAACCGAGTAGTCACACATACCTCATTCAAAGATCCAAAACCGAGCCACCGTAGCTCAGTTGATATATTGTAGGCTTCGCATTCGTAAGGTCCAGGGTTCTATACAAGCGACCGACGGCATTACAAGTTTCGCAGGTGGGGTGGGGGGCCTAGATCTAGGCTATACGATTGAACACAATAAAATAAATTCAAATTCAAAATTTAAATTCGAAGTTCGAAATTGGGTCAGTATCGTTGCAAGTACACAATGGTGTATACTCAATCTACCAACTACAATTAGCAACTCTGTCGAAATGCTCCTGTGCATACTCAGTACTCATACATGCTTAGGCAGCTGAGGACGCACGATCATTCGACGATGGACCATTTGCGATTCGAACAGGGATCACTGGAGGCGTTTATCCAAATAGGTTCCATTTGTGTGGGGGGGGGGGGGAGGCAGACAATTGAGAACGACAAGCAGCATTCTGAACTGTCAGTTAACAGGTCGGAGAAGTGCTCGGACGCCAGAGACGATCGGATACGACATCGAAACGAGTGCCAGCCGCTGGAACAGATTCATGCAAAAAATCTGCACATGGAACAATGTTCATTGGACGATTATTTGAGAATTTGAGGCGTGACTTTACTCGTAAAGTGGTTTGTTAATTGTCGGACCTCCGGCTTCAGGTCTTTGACTTGGCCATACCGATCCCGGGTTTTAACAGCTACGGACGATTTCATGTTAGGTTACTGAAAGAAGCAGGGGTGACCATCCCCCCAAATGGCTATGACGCCTTAATTCCTTGGACTTATGCCATCAAAACAAACATCCTGTCATAAAGTTTAAACTGTTTCCACAGATTTTATTTACTCACAAGCAATCGTTTGCGTGCATTTAAACAACTTTTGTCGTTGGAATTTTGTTGCAGCAATATGGTGAATTGGATATCTTCGTTGGATATATGTCGAAAAATGTGAACTCACAGGGAGAAATTATAGTGGACAGTAGGCCAACTATTTGTCATGGAAGAGCATAGTGTATTTTTTCTTTATTTTCATGTAACTCATTTTACGTTCTGCTGAACGACAGTAGTAAAAATCTTGTACAAAAAGTTTAATTTCCAGAATTGGGGTATGAACAACCCAAAACAGTCCCCTGACCCAACGTTCTTTTAGTTCTTCAGTCTCCGCGAACTTCTTCTTCGTAAACTTGAATCACTTTCATTCTTGTCTTCAATAGCTACAATTCGTTCTGCCATAACTGCTTCTTCTTATGTCTTACTACACCAAAATAGATTAAATCGATATCTTTCGCCTGAGACAAGTAGATTGTACGGAATTACTTCAAATTCTTCTGTAACACTTCCAGGATCAAGGTTGTGAATTTTGTCAAGTTCAGCTACATCTACATTATTTACTTCTTGTGAAGTTTCTACGACACCAATACAAAGTATTATCTATCATCTGTGTTAATGTGGCTAACAACCCCCCCCCTCCATCCCATTAAAATCTGCGATCAAGCTGAGATATTATATTGTTAATGACGTTGTGGAAAACCTATTTTCAGTCGCCGACAAAGATCTGTTAGTAGATCGTTGACTCCCACCTCATCAAAAAAACTTTTACGATGTTCCGTACTTGTCACCACAAAATACGATTTATATTGTTTATTAAAAATATTCAATGGACACAATCAATGAATTCAGAAGCCAACAATAAAATTAGGATTTAGTTCTCTGTCTTGGAAGCACATCACGACATGTCACTTCAAATTAATTCCACCTGTAAAAGTAAAAAGATACTATGGACGTTTCACAGGAACTGACAGCATTTTACACTAAACCGAACATTGTATCATGTGTTAAGTCTACAATTAGAGAAAATGGACCTGCTTGCTTTACCCTGATGATAGGCTCTTAATTTCACACCTGTTTCCTCTTCTTCATCTGTTTATCTACTTGTGATCTTGCCCCTGGACTGTGTTTCGCCAACAGACGGAAAGATTTTGCAAGTTTACTTAATATTGTTGTCCTTTCCCAAAACAGTTTTCAATTCTATCAGGTGCTGAGAGCAATCAATCATAACTGATAACATATTTCGAATAACCACTGCATTATTGTTAGTTATTATATAATTATCGATTCTTTCTCCTTTTATCCACTGAATTCGATTCAACTGGACTCGCAAATGTTGGGGGGAAGAAAAAGTTGAAGATGACTTAATCCCGTGAAGATGAGTGAATATCTCGCACGCAGTTTCCGTATTTCCGTCTAGTGTAGCAGTTCATTGACTATACTATTGGATCAGTAGGAGTTTCACAGTTAACAACACTGCATGATAAAACAAGGATATATTATGTATAAACTGCAGATTAAAGCGAGGGACCTTAATGAAGTTAAAGTTCTTAATCCGCATGTGAGCTGTGCTTTTATATATTTGAAGCAAATCCGTAAAATGACAAATTCGTATTTTATCTTACATTTCAAGCATTCGAAGAATAAATTGTTTGATAATTGTCCCCACAACAATTTGTTATGACGCAGCAAGCATCATATATCCCCCCTCTATGGGCACCCCTGGAAAGAAGGGTATTTTTATCCAACGTTTGCAGACGATTGAGGACTGAAGACTGCGATTTCTTGTGAAACATGCGTTATTTCACGGAACATACAGTGTGCTACATAGACGCCTTCCCACGTCGCTTCCAATAATGCATTTATGCAGGTAGAAAAAATTTAGCGAGCGATGTCTTCAAGACACCCTGACGTATGTAAACCGTATACTGTATTAAATGCACATTTGTAGTCTTCCATTTACGGGCTAAATAAAGTTATTACACATCCTTACATTCTTTAACGTACCACCTGAGTTTGGCAGATGCAATACGCACTACTATTTTTTTTTAGGTTTGTTGAATAGTGTTAAGTCAGTGAAGAATTAAGACATTACGTGGTTCTTGAAGAGATGGTCCAGCATTTGCAATCATCACGAAATTCTTTAGGAGTTGAAGTTGCGTTCCGCTAAACTAAAAGCGAGTTCTGAAGTGTAAATTATGTGTACTTAAACAAAGTAACTGAGAAATAACACAATCTCTATTAATGTGTTCATCGACTAAATGGTTCTTCCAGGAAAACTACAACTTTCTCTCTCTCTCTCTCTCTCTCTCTCTCTCTCTCTCTCTCTCTCTCTACTACAACTCTCTCTTTCCCTTAAATCCTTTAAGAGTTAGCCTCAAAGCAATAGAAAAATAGGTTCAATACTTAAAGAGTCAACTGATTCATTTCATTTCGCTAAATTGCTCAAGGTATTCGTCACCGGCGTCCATTAGAGTGACTGACGACAATCACTTTGTACTTACAATAAAAAACGGTAAGTCGACTTCCATGAGTGAAGAGATACGTGAGTATTTTGGAAATGAAGTGAAGAAAACTTCCTTCTTTCAAGAGAGCAATGAGAGAATAAGTAGCAATCAATAGTTTATCCATTTTCTAATTAGTCTGATGACCTCGATATCCTATGTCGTCCTTTTTCTTTTTGTAGGAAACACCTTTTCAGAAATGTAAAAACAGAGAAAGATAAATAGATCTTGTAATAACATTTTCGTCGCCAGTTCAGTCGATTGGTCCTGTTCATTTTTTAATTACAATTGTAAAATGAAGGACTAACTGAGGAAGAGTGTACTCAAGTTCTTTTGTGATTTAGTAATGCAACTAAGCCTTGCCTTTCTCTTCCTAGGAATGTATAAGGAAAATTACCTGCGGGAGACTGCAAGTAAAGAATAATTTAAACGCATCCATTTTCTACACACTGATCCTTTCTTGAAGTTTCTACGTACTTAAGCACTTCCAAAGTCTTTGAGGTCGATAAAAGCGAATAAGAATGAAGGAACGCGAGATCCGTTCCTTCGGAGGACCCGATTTTGAGAAGAGCTGGCAGTAGTTGTTACGCTCTCGTCTTTAAATACACGAGGAAAGAGAGGAGAGATGAAAAAGACAGATCAGGAAATTCGTTGTGGGAGGTCTAACTCTCTCTCTTGTAACTTTGTGAGAAGGAATTATTAATTAACGGAACATGAAACAGAAACAATATAAGGGTGGAATAACAAAGAGGAGAATAGATGAATTGAAACGGAGAAAGGGCTGTTTGTTGGAAAGCGAAAAAAAAATGACTGTTCTGCTTCGTCAAAGAGTTTATGAGATTACCCATATCAGTACATTTATAACTGTAAAAAAGTTCGGTTTGTTTCATACTCAATCAACTCAAGTCAATCATATTTTCTTTTATAGACAAATAACATTGCACATAGTTATTTTCTGACATTATAAAGAGCACGTAGAAATAAAAATTTTACTGAAGAAGGAGATTGCTTTAAATTCCTTTGCGTTTATGATTGGATTAAATTTATATAACTCAAAGTATCACTCATAGGCCTTTATTGCTTTCGGTCGTTACTATGCACAAGAAAACACTAATATCGGCGAATTTTAAAATGGAAAGTCATATGCAAGAAATTGCACTTTTTTATAATTCGCAGCCAGACAAATGAATCTGGACCAAATTATATAACATCTTGGTATCTTAATTGTAAACATATAAATTTCTTGGTGTTTTACTAAGATCAACAGTTTTCTAGCTTAATCACATTTCAGATGTCTCATTGTTGAAACAACAAAAACAGTAAACATAATTTGGGGCTGTCTAATATTTTTTGTTTTGGAATAATTTTTCGCTACAGAATCGAGAGGCATCGGTGTGCAAGAAAACAAATTATTTAAATTTGGGACTTGAGTTTGAGACTGTAAACCGTTGTACATTATTTACGACAATAAAAAAATACACAAAAATGATTAAGTATTACGAATGTGTGATGTATCATGATTAACTCTGGATATATCAGTCGTTATGATCTCAAACGAAGGATAAAAATAAAATATTTTTGAAAAAGTTTGACTTCACAAAACTTCAGGAAGTAAAAAGAAGCAAAATAAATTAATCACAATCTTAACTCAGTCCAAAGTAAAAAATATTTGCGTTTACTCTGATGGACTATGCAAGGTTAGGAAAAATGCAACTTTTGGTAGACTTACGAAATTTTGGACTGTTCAATTGTATTTCGGTTTTCAGGTAGACCAAATGTTGACTTGACTAGTATACACTATAATTCAGTACCCACTATTCAAAGGTACAGAACGAGAGTGTTGTACCCATTAATTTTTACAGATACCTAGTACCTAAAAGTTAGAAGCTACCACGTGGCTTTGATTTCTTGGGTGCAAATATATTTCATAGGAACAAAACCTAATAATTTTAATGTCCCAGTCGCGCCAGTAATCCACACTGTCGAAAGAAGAAACGAAGGTGTAAAGATACATGACCACACCTAACCTACTAACCCATAATTGCCTACGAAAAATGCAAGAAAGCAATTATTATCAACAAATATGAACAGACAGAAATGTATTTCGAAAGGGGGGGGGGGGGAACAACGAAAATATCACTTAACCCCCGCCGAGATTCGAATTCGGTTCTTTCACTCAACAAGCTGACGTCTTGACCATTTAGCTTCGGTCGAAGCTTGCAAACAGTGATTTCTAAGTTGTTTTTCCATCTCGTGGGTGTTACACTGCATATGCGCAGATGTCATTCGCGCGTGGATTATTCCTGTTCAACGTCCCGTTAAGAAAGTTGATAGTTTCCATGGCAAAGCTTTGCTTTATATACTTAAGAGAAAAGAAAATAATTGGTGAGCAAAGCATTACGTTGTAATTAAAAACGAAAAACGTGTAGCAGTTGCACGAACTAACTAACGGCTTGACTTCATCAGACACACTCTCTGATGGTCGATGTTTTGATGGGTAACATTTCCCTTCTATTAATATAATGGGTATCCTTTTGGATACTACTTCACTGTACCCATAATACCTTCCCCAGTAGCACAGAAATGTTGAAAATACGTGGATTAAACGTTATTACCGAAACGTTATGTTAACGTTGGAAATGTATCGAAATGTCCGGCTGTTCAACGGTTTATTCGACGTTAAATAATGGTTGAGAAGAAACGATGAAGAAACGGGTTTAATTGTCAAAACAAAGCATGAATGCTGTCTATTGGTATACACACATTTAGTTTAATTTTATCCGTTGCTTTCTTCATGATATACGGTGTTAATTTTCCAACAGTAAATAATCCCAGCGGCTGCTGTGGGGTTCGAACACAGGAACGTTCTACACTTTTCGTTGGTAGCTCGTCGTCTTATCCCCTCATCCATGGATTCACGTTGCAAGTTAGTTGCTCTTTTACGGTATCTGTATTAACAGGCAGTCTAGAATGGAGTTGCTACGCGTTGTTCACCATCATGTACGAATAAAAATAAAGAACATTTTCCTTCTTTCTTTCTTATGCGCAGTTTTTCTTCTTTAACACTTTGATCATCGCAGCACTATTAAATTTGTATTTCTCAATATGTGTAATATGTCGCCTTAGCAAACGCATATAAAGAGAAATCTGTCATAGATTAACGCCCTATTAACGAAATTAAATGCTCGTTGAAATATAGTTTAAAATTAAACATACAAATGTTTGTATGTTTTAAACATACAAATGAGAACACGAAAAATGTAGTTAATTTCATTGTATTTGCTTTTAATTATAATGTTTAAGCAATTAAATTGGAAATACAAGTGTGATACGAATCTAAGACATAGTATGAATGATAGTTGCAAGTACGTCGTATCAACGAAATTCTATCTTCGTTGAAATATGGTTTAAAATTCAATCTGTTTTCAATGTGCACATCAGAACATAAAATTTAGTTTGTGTCATTCAATTAGTTTTTAATAATATTTTTTGACATAACATTAGTAAGAAACACATTAAACAAAATCTATACCATAGTTGAAAATAACATGTTGAATACACGTTGTATTAACGCCTCATCAACTAATGAGGTCTTTATTGAAATATGGTTTAAAAATAAACGTAATTTTTTCAACCGATAACGGTTAATCCACGAAATGAACCTATAATCAACGTTGAAAACACGTATGTGTTCTACTGGGGTTTATGTTTTAATCTCCACTTCTGCTGTAGGGTCTAACCATTAATTCATGGGTGCATGCCATGGATACGTTGTGTACCTATAATTATTGTCGGTACATTTAATTGACTTGCGGGTACAAAATGCCAGGTTTGTATCCACAATGTTTGAGAGGCAGTGGCGAACCCAGGGTTGGGTTTCGACGGGCAGTTCTTTGCCTCCCAGTTCTTGGGAGGAAACAGATTATTAGAAACAAAAACGATGATAAAATATGAATCCCTGCACCCGGCACTGCCTCTGAAAATAGGGGGTACAGGTACGATTCATAGATACAGTTTTTGTAGACAAAGAACATAAGAGATAAAACACAGCGCATTGGTGAAAAGGAAAGTTAAACAAAAACAGAACGGAAGAAATAGCAAGTAAAAAGAAGAGCTAGTTATCCCACACTATCCCAACATAACATACCCAGAAAATTATAGAGCAACAACCGGCCTTAACAGTATCTTGTCAAAAAGGATTTATGGACTGATGAATTCTTACTTAAACTTACGTCTCATGTGTTGTACATAATGTTATTGCAAGACTCCAAGTACAACTTCGTTTATACGTGTATTTCATATTTGCAAAAGACGTTTCATTGGTATTTAGTAGTAAATGCACATTTTCCAGATATTTCTTTTCTATACGTACATTTGGATGTCTTCATTCAGTGAGTCTGTTTAATGCCGGAAGTATCACATTCCTTCGAGAAAAACTGGAACCGAGACTCACGTCAATGATAAGTCTTGCCGCTTGTAGCTTTCCACAGTTCAGTGACAATGTTGCAGTCCTCAATGTAGGTGAATGGCTTTAACTGTATAGTCATGTGAGTCGTGCATGACTTGCAAAATTTGGACAAACGTTTGCCATATTGTCGTGATACATTTGTCGTATCTCCCTGTTTGAAATTTGTCACAAGAGCAACTGGAGCCAATTGGCTAGACGTTACCGGACGACACAGACATTAGTGGACACGTTTATCAATCAACTACAGGGGATTCGTTCAAAGTCCGCTTGGCATCTATTGTTATTGAACATTCCAAGTCCAATATTCGCACCATGTATCCATTATGATTACGAAATGCTGCCTACTCGATCATTAGCATGCCGATACAAAATTGTAGTGAGACCTAGTGGATTTTTCTGCTGTCATCCTGCAAATACCGCCCACAGTCCTCGGATATGCCAAAAATATGGTCAATATTAGTATACGATTTTTTTAAGTTTCTAATCGGAACATATATTTAATTATATTGCATGTAATGATATAAGAAGATAACTTATATCATTATCAACGTATTAATTGACCCTTTTACCAGGTATGTAAATATGAAACCTTATTTTGTGCATAGACGGCGCTAGCTGTCACTGTGGTTACCATAAAACTACGTCCTTGGCGCCACTTGCTTGTTTTGACTGCTGATAATGATTTGCAACTCACAACCAGACAAGTTTCATGTCATAGTGTAGTGTTTAATAGCGTTGAACATGGCGCAATTTGTACCTACAAACTACTATGTGCGGACAGCATTGATTTTTTGTTACCATTTGAAGAAAACTGCTGCAGAAACGCATCGCATGCTTGTCGAAGCTTACGGTGATCATGCTCTTGGTAAGTCACAGTGCTATGCGTGGTTTACAAAATTTCAAAGTGGCGATTTTGACGTGAGAAACGAAGAACGTGGAATACCACCGGAAAATGTTTGCAGACAGTGAATCGCAAGCTTTCTTGGATGAGGATGATGCTCAAACGCAACAACAACTCACGGATCAATTAAATGTGACACGAGAAGCAGTTTCCATACGTTTAAAAGCCATGGGAAATATTCAGAAGGTGGAAAAATGGTTCCACATGCATTGACTGAACGACAGCAGGAAAACCGAAAAACCACTTGCGAAATTCTGCTCGCCAGGTACAAAGGAAATCATTTCTCCATCGAATTGTGACTGGTGACGAAAAGTGGATCTATTTCGAGAATCCTAAGAGTACAAGATCATGGGTAACTTCAGAAGAACCGGCGACATCTACTGCAAGACCAAATCGCTATGGACGGAAGACAATGCTTTGTGTTTGGTGGGATCAGAAGGGAGTGATCTATTATGAACTGTTGAAATCTGGCAAAACCATTAATACCCAACGTTACCGACAACAAATGATCGATTTGCATCAAGCTTTGCGTGAAAAAAGACCAGAATATAACCAAAGATAACATAAAGTGATTGTGCTTCACGATAATGCACCCTCCGACACAGCAAAACCGGTCAAGGAAAATGATCGCGACGTTTGACTGGGAAATCCTTCCGCATATTGCTTACTCACCAGACTTGGCGCCTTCCGATTTTCACTTACTTGCATCCATGGGTCACGCATTTGCTGACCAGCGCTTCAGATCTTACGAAAATGTAAGAAAATGGCTTGATGACTGGTTTGCAACACAAGAGGCACAGTTTTTTTTGTCTGGCATCTACACATTGCCGGACCGATGGCAGAATTGTATCGCTAGCGATGACCAATACTTCGAATAAAATAGTTCTTAGCATTGTCATCCAATCACTGTGTCTTTTCTGTACATAAATTCCGGTTTCATATTTACGCACCTGGTACTATCTTGATAATTTACACAGTGTGTGTAGAAAGTAATGGTCACAAATGAAAGAGTGAATTTCTCAAATTGAAACAAGATAAAAGTTAAAAGAAATGCGTAGTTAGAGGAGACTTCTATGTTTGTTTCCTGCGCAGTGTCAATTACTTGACGATGGAAAATGTTATGTAGAATTTCTGCTGCATTTTTTCACTCATAAACTTAGATCAAATAGAATCTTTGGGCAAAGTTTGTGATTTGTTAACCCTCCAAGTCTTACGCAGTTGTTTGTGGAAATATTACTTTATTTGAGACAATGTAGGACCAAATTTGGATTTCTCCAGCATCAGAACTATGCGTGTTTCAACAATCATTCAAGATAACTTTTCTTCTTCTTTCAGTCTAAGAAAGTAACTATTTATGCCAATCACAGTCTTCAAAACCCTCAAGACGTTTTATTATCTGTAGTATGCTGGGCTGGCACGGATATCACATAGGAAGCTAACGACTTGTTTTAATTATCATTGCTTCACCATATTCCTATCTCATTGTTAAAAAAAAACTAATATACATATTATGCACCTTTTGTTCAAATCTTCACTGAATCTTCTTAGTTATGTATGTTTTGGAAGTTTATCATTTTTTTTTTTCAAACTGAATTTTTAACATCTGTTGTTTTCTTTCTCTTTCGCAGTTCCTTTCATACATTCAGTTAGAGTGATTTGAGGGGAGATTCCCATCGGGGGAAGATGGCTACAGTAGTGTAATTTCATAACTAGGACACTATATGGAAAACTTTATGGTGTGAAGTAAATAGTCAGTATGCTCTTTAAGGGGCTGTAGTGAATGTCACGTAATCTGTCACGTGGAGACGAAGCAAGTCGCTTGAAGAATTTTTAATGCCTAAAATAGTTTCCTCTAGTCAGTAAAAAGTTTAGGAACGGGCTAAATTGCATGACAAAGTAGAAAATACACTTGAATAAGTAGTTTTGACTTTAAAGTGCTTGCTTAGACTGTATCACAAAAAAGCCATATGTATGGACGGAAACAGATTTGTGGCGTCTTTTCCCGGAGGTTGGGAATAAATGCCTACTACGTACAGTCCATGCATTGCATTAAATAAGACTGTTTTCATTATTTTCAAGTAAGATTGAATTTCTTTGAACTATTCTTCTTGAACAGAATGTAGTCATACAGGAACATTTCTAATTGGTAGTCTACGTACGTATTCAATAGAATCTTACTTTGTGGCCTTTAGGTGTCGTCAAGGTGGACATTGGAACAAATTCTTTCTGAAGTGGTGGAAATACAGTATATCCATATTTGTTCGTGTATTTTAGTTGTATCATAATTAATGCAGACATGAAGTGTCATTTTAATATCACTATTATTGTCATTATTGCCTAATGCATTAGTTATAATGTATTAGGCATCTTCCCCCAAATGAGTGGGCATCTTACAGTGATGCGTTGAGTAAGATGCCTATTTTGAGAGGTCAGTTTAAAGACCCGTATATCCGTTGTGTATGGATTTAGCTTGATGTACTTCCGTCAGTATGAGCATGAAAGTTCAAATTGTATTTGCATAAAATTTTACTTATCTCTTTCTTTGAATTGTTCCACAATGGCTCCTAGACCAAAATGTATGGCATCTTCCCTCAATCCACTACAACTTTCGTTTACAATACGTTCTAATAAATCAAGGTTACTTACTTTTAAATGAACCTTCCTTAATATCTGACGACAAGTCTATCTTGTACTTAGTGTGCTTCTCGTGTTCAGTCGTGTCTGCCCCGTTTATGCTAAATATTTAAAATTTCTTTTGTGAGATACGAGAATTGCTCAATAATACACTCTGACTTGTAAAAAAAAAAGATCTGCTTACACCTTTGCACATTAAAGACCACATACTAACCAAACCTTGGAGCTTTTGAGTGTGCGAACGATGTAGAAGAAGAGCACGTTTGTTTATAATGTAAATTCAGCCACACACTCACACATTTCTATTCAGAACTTGTAAACGTTCAGAAAATGATTTTCTGTGTCATCCGTCTTTATAGAACTTTCGTGACTACTTTGTTAATTACGTTCAATTAAGTAACATTCGTGCCTTCAGATGGTTTAAATTACAAACAGAACGAACTCCTATAAATAAATGACCTGACTATAAGTACTGGTAAATCAAATTTTTTTGGTTTAAACAATGATGTCAAAAGAAGTCACATGCTGATTATATAGTAAGATAAGTTACTCATTCAGATCACTTTTTTTTGTATTGTGTACAAATGCAAATTTTCACTTAACAAAAATTGCACAATATTTTTTTCTCACTGTAAAATAACTGGCAAACTGATAATCTAACTGAAAGCTCTTACTACTTTTTAATGCTATATTGCTTTATCTCACAATATTCTCTATTGAAATAAACTCCCTCATTTATCTGGATATTCTAACGAATGATATAAGTCGATAAATTCAACCGAAGCAGATACGACTAATATTGAGAGAAAAACCAGTTTAGCTGAATGAAATACCAAGAGACTGCCGATTTTCGATATTTATTTTGCGTGTGTTATTTTCAAATAAAATTATTTCGTTCGTGATTTCCGTCAAGTAAAATTAAGGTCATGCAATATTTTGTCATGAACGAATAATGTAAGCACTCGAGATTTTGCCTAAGAAATTTAGAGAAAAAATCAGGATGACACCTAAATTGGCAAAAACTAGTGTTTATCCAATTTTATCATATAATTTTTATAGTAATATATTCTGGTTGACAAAATTTGTTTAGTAATTATTTGCAAAAATACTTTCCCTGTTCAAAATTCCAGTATTTGACCAGTTGAAAATTCCAGTAAAATATTCAACAAAATCACTTGAGGATTCGTGACACGAGAAAAACTTGGAAAAATGTATATTTTAACCACTCATGTGCTCCTGTGCTTTTTTCTCGTTAAATTTTAGTGTATGTTAGAGAAGGAAAAGCTGAAAAGATTAGTTCATAGTAGACTCATACCGCAAGTGTAACAAGTCCCAAAACTCCAGCAACGCACAAGATCTCCTTCCTTCGTGTTTGAATATCCTACTGATCCAATAAGAATCAAACCAACCAATTTAATAACATTTTTCAATGTAAGTAATTCATAGACATTAGCCTAGCGACAGTGGCTCAGTTTGTGTAGTGTTAGCTTAGCAATAGGGAGGTCCTGGGAACAATCACAACGGTCGTTCATCCTGACCGAGGTATATCAAGCTTTTTCTCATTCAAACCAGGTAAATGCAGGAATAGTAGCCGACTACCTCTTAATATCTTCTCCCCTACCCTATTCCGACCTGAACCTGAGATGCCTAAAAGTCATAAATAAAATTCAAATTCATAGAAAACTAAGCTGTATTTACCTGCGTATACCTGCATCCAAGAACAGTAAAAAGTGTCTTTACTGAAAAAATGACAATATTGCAAAGACTGTTGACAAGACTGTAGATTTTGGGTACCCTTACTTCATTCTCACTGTTGATCTCAGTTACATATAAACCTTTCAGTAAAAAGAAGTCTACTACTTTAATGAGTAAAATTGTAATCACTTCTACACTTACTCATCTCTAATCATTATTTTACGATATTTTGCACCAATTTTCCCACATGTTTCAATAAACGGCTTATGCAACCTAGAAAAGATGATAAAATTTGGCTGTAAGGGGGACGAAATCCAGGTGGTTTTGGCGCTAGTTTTAAAAAGCAACCCAATATAACAAGGTAAATATGTTACGTTACTCGCTGCGCATTGAAAAAGTTCGATACAAAAAAAGGGGACGAAGGAGTTGATCAGTACACACTGTGCACAAAGTGTACCATAATACAGAAGCGATCAAATATTAAAGGTTTCAAAGTGTAGAAATAGTGCATATATTTAGAAGTATATACTAAATACGTTCAATACAACTCATGTATACATTTTTTAAGTAAATGTCAGCTTCTTCCGGGAACAGTACGTGATTTTTCTTAGAAACGTAAACAGTGAAAGCAGGCTCTAGATGGTGCAGTTATAACGTGTTATGTATACTCTTCCGCGATTTAGACAAACTTGTCGTTTGGAAAGATGTCTTACTCTCAACATCCCAAATAAACATTCAATGATACATTAATGATGAAGAAACACTGAAAACGAAAGCTGTGTTACTACGCCATTAGTTCCTTTCCTCCGCATGACATTATGCCATGACAGTATCAATCCAATTTCATTACTCCATTAGATTCTTTCCTCCTCATGACATTATGCCATGACAGTATCAATCCAATTTCATTACCACATGGCAGTTTGTGTTTTTTTCATACGGAACGTGCCATTGCTTTCTTTTAGTTTTCTTTGTTGTTTGCCCGCCCACACACGCAGGAGAGTGAAAGACGAATACCACCGAAAGGAAAACTGAGAGAAAGGGAAAAGAAAAACGATTTTGAGTTGCAGGTCCTTTCTCTGCTCAGCCATTTTCATTCCTCTCTCTTTCTCTATCTCGAAGCTAGTGAAAATTCATGTGGTGACGAACTACAGAGGGATTTCCTCCCCCTATACTTTCTTTTCGTCCCCTAAACCACAATAACGATGTAGTTTGCATGTATCACTATTGTCCGCTGTGAAATCCAACTTGATTGAGACGCAGTGCGACATCTAACGGTTGGAAAAAGAGATTCGAGACAGGAATACCAAAAATACGCACTGCGATTCTAAAATGTTCTCAACATGATCTGCTAAGCACCATTGGAACTTGAAATAGAGAAGCAAATGACATGCAGTCACACAGACGATATCAAACAAAGATGTTCATATTTATGTATATATGATTTTCACATACATTTTGTTTAATAGACTGGAGATTTCACTATCTTTTTGTAAGTATCGATCTTCGTGATCTCCCACGTGGACAATTTTAAAACTGTGAACCCTGTTCAACCAAAATTTCCCAAGCGAATTTCCTTTTGAGGTAGCCGAAGCCCTTATAAACCATATCCTTCAATGGATGAAAGCTACCAACGAGTTCTTGTCATTAAGAGTATGCCAATGGGTCTCCCAAACGAAATCCACACTCCTCAATTTCTCTGCAGCCTAAGATTTTCGCGGTGATTCTCATCAATCTTCAATTATTTTCTTTTAAATTTACTCAGAAGCAAAGACTTTATACATCGTTTGAATCTTTATCAAGGCTGTATTTCCTTACAAGAGAAGAATCTCCTCATTGTGAAAATAAAATTTACAGCACAATACATTTTAAGAGCTGCAATAAATGCCACTATTGTTTTTTTTGTTTGTTTGTCTAAGAAACATAAATCAAATGCTAATTAGTGCCAACATCAATAAATTACTGGTAGTGTCAATTTTGTACGTAAACTATGTCTAATAAATATAACAAGTTCGGAAAAGTATGAAGTATCTCTACCAAAATATACTTATGAAGAAAGGGGCAATGCAACTAGGAGTCGGAAAAAGTTCACAATCCAACCGCTGAAGTACTAAAATTAGGACTTCTTTCACGTACCAAGCCATGCACCATCTCTGTTAATGTACAGCGAGCGAAGAAAGTTCCTGAAATACCGACTGCTAAACATAGGCAACACACCATACACTAAATTTTATCTTAATTAGTTCTGGTAAGCAAAATAATATAGTTTCCTCCCCGTCCACATACAGACGTCGCTCAAGCAGCGATTGGAAGAACCTATACACAGAGAGAGACAATCCCCCTTCCCTGCTGAAACTTACTTCTTCGGCTAAAAGCATGAGCTCCAAAACTAGAAAATAACTTGAGTAAATAAGCATTTCACCCACGAACATTTGAAAAATATGAAATGAACAATCCAATTGACCGAGAAATAACACAATGTGACTTTAAATTGCATTTATAAAGACAAAAATTAACAGTCTTCGAGTTTTCGCAACGAGTCTTCAGCATTGTCTGTGGCGTATTGGAATAATGCGTGAAAACAAGAGTTTCAGAGTAGAAGTTGAGGTAGTTGCTTCGAGCCCACTCATATTATAATTACTTTCTTCGCACTTTCATTTTGAATTTAACATTTTTGAGTATAATTTGAATAAAAATATGACTGAATGTAAAACTTACATTTTTACATTTGCTTAGTTTTCTCCATTGCCACTACGTATTTTCATTTCGACCTGAGCCTCAGATGCCTTAAAACCTTAAATTCAAATTAAACTTATTTTCATTGAATTTTATTTATGACCTTTAGGCATCTGAGGCTCAGGCCGGGATAGGAAAGGGGAAAGGATTCGGGAAGGTGTCGACCAGGGCATATGTTGAAGGTGCAATCCCAACATTTACCTGGTGTGACTGAGGAAAAACAATGGAAAACCTACCGTTAGTATGATCGGTTCCTTGGGTCGAACTTACGACCTCCCGAATGCTACGCCAACTCTCTACCACTGAGCTATGGCGGCTCAGTAAACCTTATTAGAAGAATGAAATTCCGAGAATTGACATCGGGTGAAGACATCGTCTAAAAGGAGCACGACGAATTTCAGCTGCTCGACGTGGCAGGGACGCGACAAGTCCGCTGGATGGATGTGCAACCATGTAGTCTCGATTGCCGTCCGCAATTCGGTGGTTGTTGAAGGTGGAGGATCATAGCCCGTTCAATTATATCCCACATGTCCTCGATAGAGTTCATGTCCGCGATCTAGGAGGCCAAATAATGCGTTGGAAGTTGCCAGAATGTTCCTCAATAGGGCCCATATCTCGGACCCTATCATCCACACGTACCAACTGGAAACTGACTCATCTTTCTACGCTACACTTTGCCATTCCTCTAAGGCACAATCCACGTGTTCCCGAGCTTATGTGAGTCGGCGCTGTCGATGGGCAGCGATTAGTCGTCAGTCTTCGGTTACGATACTCCATGGAGACCAAATTGCGCTGCACTGACCTCGGAAACACGTTCCTGAGACCTCCTACATTGATTCCTGCAGTCATATCACGCACTGTTGCTTGTCTGTTGGCCCGGAAGAGTCTGCCTAGACGCTGTCAGTCGCGGCCATTCAGTAACCGTGGGTGGCTAGTGCGTTTTCCCTGATGGGTCGTAATGTCTCCAATGCGGTGCTCACGATACACCCTTGATACTATGAAGCGAGTAATGTTCAACGTTTGAACAATTTCCGAAGTCGCATGTTCCATTTGTCTAGCACCAACTATTATCCAGCGCTCAAACGCCAATAATTCCCCTCGGGTTGCCATCACCACGGTACACGACGTTTCACTGTATTCACAGAAGTCCAACTGACCGCACTGCAATTGCTTCGCGCCGTTCGACCAGTTTGCCGCGATGTTACCGCGTTATCAATTATTTCCCTCCCGCTATCCCATGACTTTTGACACTTCAGTGTATATGCTCGGGATTCATCCATCCATCAACCTGTTGTATCAGATTTGGATCGTTTAATGCATGCACAATGAAAGCAATGTTTAAAAATAATTACGGTTGCGGAATTTTTTCACTTAAACCTTATTAGAATTGAATTGAATTTATTTATGGCCTTTAGGCATCTAAGACTTAGGCTGGGAAAGAGGAGGCGAAAGGATTCGGGAATGTGTCGGAGGACCTCTGTTGAAGGTGCCATCCCGGCATCTGCGTGGTGCAACTGAGGAAAGTCCCTGGAAAACCCTTAGTCAGTATGGTCGGTCGCTTGGGTCGAAATCACGACCTCCCGAATGCTACGCCAACGCTCTACCACTGAGCTATGGCGGTTCAGCAAACCTTATTAGAAGAATAAAAAATTCCGAGAATTGACATCGGGTCATTTCTTGGAAATTGCAGTATTATTGGATGAAGACATCGTCTAAAATGGCTTCCGTCATAGCCTCAGTGAACAAGATTCTCAGGTATTGTGGAGAAAATAAAAAAGGAGCAAGGAATCAAATTTCAATTGATTCAACTACTAATTGCGGACAAATAAACATGTTTGACGTGGAAAGATTTATAATAGAAGTTGAGAAAAGGAGTGCTTGTGGAAAATAGGTAGTAGTGAATATTACTGATTTATTTAGCAATCTCCAGATGCATCCCAATTTCGGACATTTAACACTGAGTATATAAAAAATAATAACAACAGGAGAAAGGATTTTGGAAAGAATCAGCCTGGTATTATTCGCGGTACCATCTCAGTATTTCCATGGCATGTTAGAGGAAAACCAGCAAGCCCGGGTCGACCCTATTATTAGCCGAATGCTCTATCTCGTCGAATTATATAGGAATAGCGAGATGGAAACAGGGATTCCGCCAGGATTTTCAGCTTGAAGGGTTCAAAGTTAATTCAAAGTTACGGGGGTGTAAGTGGAGTTTTGCAGGGTTTATTTCGATTTTTAATAGTAAAAAATTAAAAGTTTGGGTGTGTACTCGACGATTTGGAGTGGGTGCTTCAGAGGGGTCTGTCAGAATCCCTGGATGAATCCCCAATTAAATAGATGTATCGGGTACTACTTCGAGTGTAATTTATTAAGTCGACACCGCTTACGCCAATATGTGTTGAGATATTGCGTCATTAGTGACGATTCCGCCTTAACTTGGAGCACCTGTAGCGCCGAAACAATGCACAACTTTGAATTTTTTCAAAGCAACAGTTTTGTTATTTCGATGTAATCACCTACCGAAGTTTGCACCATTAATTCGGGGACAACATTATATACATTTTGGCGTGTGTGAATTTGAACGCATTTTAAATCTTTAGTAAACTTTCGCTAAGTATATATAAAAGAACAAATACATTAATGGATTTATTTGTAGATTGTTACAAAAGAATAAAATAAAGTTGTTACTTATATTTATTTATTTATTTCATCGACACAACAGGCCTTAATGCCTATTTACAGCGTCTACAATAATTGTTACATTTAATTACACAAATAATAACATATCTATACCCTTTTCTTTTTTTTCCCTTGTCAAAAGAGTTTTTTTTTTTACAATATATTCTGTATTAATTTTTTGTAAAGTTCTTCCGAGTTTCCAAATATGTCCAAATTTTTACAACTCTTACCTATTATAAGTAGCACTAGTTCTCCATGTAGGTGACACATTTAATACATTTGTTCGAGCTTTTCTGCAATAGAATAGGTCACTATTTCCCTCGCCCGTTCTGAGGGACGGAACCTTAATAATTATTTTTGCAGTTAATTCGCTACAGTCTATTTTATTGTGCAAAAGTCTGTACAAGAAAAGTAAGTCGTTTAATGTTCGTCTTCGTTCAAGTTTCTGAAATGTAAGTTTTCAATTATATTGTTGTAAGATTCGTATTTCGGGTAGAACCCAGTCCGTTTGTATGTGAGGAAACGTAAAAATTTGCTTTGTATGTGTTCGATCTTCTGACAACTTGCTTTCATAGAGGTATTCCATATAAGTGACGCATATTCAAGTTTGGATTTTTCAGTGCTATCATTTGAAAATTCTTTGGTTGCTCTAACAAGAAATCCTAATTTTCTATTTGCGTCATTGGTTATATTTACCACATGGGGTGATAAGGTTAGTTTAGTATCGAATGTAACACCTAAATCTTTAATTGTATCCAATTTGTTGAGCTTATTACATTGATTGAGTAAGTGAAATCGTAAGTTTTTCCCGTCTGCTATAGGTCATGGCTTCGCACTAACCAATATTTATTTCAAGTCTATTCCTAGAACAGCATTTCAGTATACTGCACAAATCTTGTTAAAGCAGTAGACAGTCATCCAAGGACTTTACATTAACACATATTTTTAAGTGGTCTGCAAATAACAGATTACGAGAATTTTGAATATAGTGTGGTAAGTCATTACTAAATAATAAAAACAGAAGAGGGCCAAGATTAGATCCCTGAGGAACACCGGAACCGACATAAAAGCATTGGTTTTATATTCTTTATATAGAACGGATTGTCTACGGCTACTTAAATAAGATTTAAAGAATTGGATCATAGGAGGACTAAACCTGAATGTGGAAAGCTTTTGAATTAGTATATTATGGTCTACAGTATCGAATGCTTTTTTAAAATCCGTGTATACAACATCTACTTGTTCTGTATTGTCTAAGGCGGAAGCTATGAAGTCTGTAATTATAGCCAAATTAGTTACAGTAGATCTCTTCTCTAAAAAGCCATGTTGATATATTGATAGTACCGGCTTAACATGCTGCATACCTGATCATAAATGACACTAGCAACCGTTAACAATATGGATACTGGACGACAGTTGTCCATTTTATTTTTATTGCCTGCATTCGGAATTGATTCTTTCCACATATCCGGAAAGACACTTGTTCTTATTGATAAATTAAAAAACGTATATAGCGGTTCTTTAAAAATATCACTACAACTAGAGTCGAGCCAGAGATAATTTCCTCGAGTCGAGTCACTGTTTTTTGGGTCGAGTCGAGTTTGCTATTTGGCTCGCTCGTGCGACTCGTTTTAGATCGTTTTTAGTACAGGTAAAATAAGCCAAAAATAGACCCGAAAATGGAAAAATTCCTGCATTCATGAAACTTTGGTAATAAGTTACATTAGACATGAGGTTCACAAAACCGAATAGTGCATAACAATTCTAGGGAGGAAGGGTGTTTTTGGAGGGCGAAGGGAGAAAGTACTGGAATTCCACTGTTGCGTAAAATAGGCGTGTGGGGTGTCGATTATAGGTTTTCTGGTACGCTGAATCGAATTAAAACATCAGCAGATCAAGAAAACCAACAGTAACAGAAATTTCAGGCTGAAGGGAAATTTAGGGGGGCGGGCGATTATTTTGCATGTTAGGTAGACTTCTTAGAAATATGTCTAATGCAGAGACTCTCATCACGTCATTCAGAAATTCCGGAAAGTTTCTATGTGGTTTCTCCAATCATCGTCGCGTGACACGAAAACCACCCTCAATTCAGATGTTTATATATAAATCACAGCCATATTCGATCCACTACTGGATGAGGCCTCTCCTCGGAGGAAGGAGTTGATCTACAGAACCCACGCTGACCAGACGGGTTGGGAGAGGGGAGCCTAAGCTCGTAACAGTGATCGCCACTGTCTTTTATTCACAGCAGCTACCCAATTGCATCACTATGCTGGGTCATCACCGAAATATTTGAGCCCCCACCGGGAATCGAACCGAGACCGCTCGCACTGAAGTCGAGCGCAAACCTAACAGAAGCAGAAATACTTTCCGAAAAACTTTTTTTTAATTATACGCGTACATAAAATAGTCATTCTTATTTATTTCAAGTTTTCTCCAAAATCAACGTCCTGATCATTGTATCAAAATCGTGTCGTGTTTGTGGAACAGATGCTTAACGATATAGATGGAAAAGGTATATTTGTTGTTCGTTTCTTTGAAATTCTTGGGTCAAGGCGGTGGAGTATATTGCCTTTTGACCGTACTGTCCTTGCGAATCTTAAAGGAAGTTATAAAAATACTTGAACTCCGGTTACAAGTGCGCGGGGTGAAGTATTGTTCCCAACTGATTTATGATGATCTTTTCGGCCGCCCACTAAATTCATTGTGAACAACTCAGGTTCTTCAATCATTCTTTCGGAGACTGTAATAAACATTTTGATACGCACATCTGCTGAGTACAAGCAGAACTGTGGTACAAGAACTGTTTTCAAGGGACAATTTCCTTTCGTCTCTTCTGTTTCGCCCATTTTTTGTGAATAAAAAATGTAGGATGATTGAGTGGAAGAAAAGGTTCGCATGATTTTAAGTACGCCATCTAAACTAAGACGGAATAAATAAAAATAAATCCACATCCTTCCGAATACAAAGCCAACGCTTTATCAACTGAGCTAGCTTGCTCGGTGTTAATACTTTATGTTGCTGAGTATGCATTCACCGAGCGGCCGTAACTCAGTCGGTAAAGCATTGCCTTCGCATTAGAAGGTCGTTGCTTTGATTCCCATGGTCGGATATCCTGAATGGGGTTTTCTAGGAGTTGTTGTACTACCATGCATATGACAGAGTGCTATCTTAAATACAGGTCTTAGCCAATGCCTTCTCAAATCCTTTTTCCTCTTATTGATATTGTAAAGTATTGAGCGTTAAATTGCAGCTGAATAATTTGGAATTTGTTAAATAGATAAATACATACGTAAATGATTAATTACTAGAACGTTAAATAGTGCTGTGGTATAATAATAATAATAATTAACATAAATTAATTTTTAACTGGTCACTCTAGAACAGCGTTTCTCAAACTTTTTCATCCTCCGACCCCCTTTCACCATACATTCTAGGCAGCGACCCCCTTTCACCATGCTTTCCAGCCGGCGACCCTCGATTATTTTATTTTGTGTAATATTTGCTTTTCATTTCAAAACAACAGTTAATTTCCTGTATTTATAATAAATGTTATAATTATATTAGCCAAAGCTATTCAGCAAACTACATTACTTTTAGTCATTATTAAAACAGCAAGCGAAATAAAATACTTTCTTTGAAATTTATAAGTTTTAACCTACAAAACCCTAGTTAAATTAATTTTTTGACCTTCCCTCGCAATCCCCTTGCACACATCCCGCGACCACCAGGTTGAGAAACCCTGCTCTAGAAGTCAAAAGTAAATAGATGAAAACGTATTGGCTTAATCATAGCGCCAATCCATGGTGAGATGCCGAGTAGCGATAGCGAGAGAAGATGCTGGACAGATTGTTGTTGATGTTATATATATATATATATAATATCACAATTAATAGGGTCTACTGTTGTTTATGACAACTTAGGTTTTTCTAATACAGCCCTTCTGGATCGGCCCTGTGAAGTTTAACAAACATATGAAAACAGGATTTTATTTTCGAAAAACATTTTAACGTGCATTGATGACGTCAAACTTCCTCGTTAGGTGAAACGGAATTAGCCGAACGGGAAGACAAAAGATGGAAATATCTGGATAGAAGATTGTCGGGATATAGGATGAATTACTACCATGGGATGACGGATATTAGTCCAATAATTAGGGACATAAAAAGGTGTTTTGGTGTAAAAGGTTGAGGAGTTTTGAAATTTGGCAGAAGTGTACACTAGGGGGCCCTAACTATAAGGTTAAATTTGTGACCTTGAGGGACCGCCGCTTGCGCCTCCATTGAAAAATGGCAGTTTGTAGCATAGATCCTGCAGGTTTTAGAGAATTTTTTTAGAATTGAAAATTGGAGTGGATTTGCAATGTAAATTTTCTACAAAGTTAATTACATAAAATTTTTAAAAATGTCGTCATTTTGAATAAAAAATTGCGGAAAAACATCTATATATATGCAAAGTATGTCAAGTACAAATCACTGAAGCTAGACAAAGGAAATTTGAAATGCTGATGTATTATCAAGAGTAGATTAAGGGAAAATTACAAAATTTGGAGAAAATCGTAATCTCCAATCAAATATGGCGGACAAATTGTTTATATAAAAAGAGAACACCCAGGCCAAACTGCTGGAGCTAGATAAACTAAATTTGGCATAAATATGTACCAAGGTGAGTAGGTTACGAGAAAATTACGAAATTAGAAAAAATTGCTATCTTGAATCCAATAGAGCCGATTAAAATATGCATATCTTATATTTGTATGTTTCTTGGTCATACTGGATCCAAAATGGCGTGTCTTTTCAAATTTCAAAATTTTATGGTAAACTACAATTGATGGCAAACTTTCATGCCAAGTTTCGTTTCTCTGGCTCCAGCAGTTCGGCATGGCATATTTCGACATATATAAGTTTGTTGGCCACATTGGATTCAAGATGGCGTTTTTTTTTCCAATTTCGTAATTTTCTCGCAACCAACACATTTATGCCAAATTTCGTTTATCTAGCTCCAGCGTTTCGGCCTGGGTGTCCTACTGTTCTTTTTTATATATATGATTTGTCCGCCATATTAAATTGAAGATGACGATCTTCTCCAAATTTTGTAATTTTCCTGTAATCTACTCTTGATGATACATCAGCATATCAAGTTTCGTTTGTCTAGCTTCATTAGTTTGGGCTGGGCATATTATATATATATAAATGTTTTTCCGCAATTTTTGATTCAAAATGGCGACATTTCAAAATGTTTATATAAGTAAATATGTAGGAAATTTACACTGCGAATTCTCTCAAATTTTCAATTAAAAATGTTTCTGCAGGAATGGAGTTCTATGCTAAAATCTGCCTTTCATCCATTTTTCAAGATGGAGACGCGAGTGGCTGTCCTCCAATCCAAAGTTACAAATTTAGCATTATAGTTAGGGCTCTTAAGTGTACAATCGTGCTAAATTTCAAAACTCCTCAACCTTTTGCACCCAAAAAGTACCTAATGACTGGACTATATGAGGATGTCATGTAGTACCTGGACGGATAGCGGATAATTTTCGAATGTCGACTAATATCGGTTAACGGGTAATATTCGGATGACGGAAAAAATCCGGATGGTTAAATGGATACCGGATAATTTATCATCTGGTTGTCCGTAAATTTTTTCCATCCCAAGAAGACAGCATAGAGACATTAATACTGTAGGATTTGGCTCGTTTTAGCTCGACTCGAATCGAAACTCGAGTGAATTTCGAGTAGAGTTTCAAGTCAAGTTGGACAATATTTGCCGAGTCGAGTTGAAATATTTGACTTACGAGTCGAGTCGAGTATAACGAAAACTCGACTCAAACTCGCTCGTGTTCATCCCTAACTACAAACCTTCACAATATAAGTTGGTATATTATCAGGGCCAACTGCATTATTCGGTTTCAGCTTCTGTATGGCCTTTTAAATGTCACTTGTACTTATTTCTAAAACGTGGAATAAGTTCTGACATTCCTTCTGCGAGTAGTCATCAAGTATATTGTCAGTCGTTTTAACTGAGGAAGATTTATTGTAAATACTGTAGATTGGAAGTGATGAACGAAAGCAGTGGCTACCTCATCGTTGCCAGTCAGGTTCTGTCCCTCATATAGCATGGGTATTGGAGAAAGATGGCGTGATTTACTTTTGATATAGGACCAGAAGTGCTGTGGGTCTTGTGTTATATTATTTTCAGCATTAGAAATAAACGCATTATGTGCTTTTTCAATTTCCCTCTTCACTTCCTTACGTAGTTTGCAGTACTCATTATAGTGATATTGATGATCGGTCGTTCCCGTCATTTAAAGCGATGACACCATTTCATTTTTATTTTGTCTATTATACTTTTTGTAAACCAGCAAGGGAAAGTTTTCGTCGTTGACCTTTCATGGAAATACAGTTTTGAAAAATTGCATAAATTACTTTATAGAACTCATCAACTGCTTCACTCACATCCGTATGTTTTTTTTTTAAATTTTGCCAATCTACTCTAGCTAATTCATTATAAAGATATACATAATTCCGTTTCTGAAAATTGAACCCTAGTATATTTCTTTTGTTTCTGAGTTTAGGTGATCGAACGCGTGGAAAACTTATACAAAGTGATGGAGTTTTTCCACTATTTTGGTAGTCTCTGTTTCTACGGTAAACCATGTATCTATTATAAAAAAAAATCAGAATCATAATAATCACAAGATAGCCAGGTCTCTGTTATTGCTCCAAAGTTATAATTGTTTATTGAAATGTTTCTAGACAATTCACATGGTTTACTTCTGAGTGATCTCGCATTCATATAGTACATTAAAAATGTTCATTTGGTACGCTATTATTAGTACAACTACCGGCATTTGTTCTTGACGCATAATTGAACTAACTTTTAGCAGTCTAACCTCGCTCAAGGTCAGTATTCTTTTCTTGTCAATAAATACTATTTTGACCACCCCTTCCTCTTCGAGCAGCATTTCTTGTTTGTCTGAATGGTTGAGACTCTCCGACACTTTTTGCTGCGGGTTCTGCGGGAGATCAAACAGAAGAGGTAGAATTTATTTCACCAGTTGGATTTTTAGAAGCACTTCCATTGTTCCCACTCACTGAACAGGCACCAACAGTGGCACCTGAGCTTCTTTCATCTGCGTTTCGTAGGTTCTCTAAAGTGTAAGATTTTCCATCGATATTAAGTTTATCAAATTGCAATCTCGCCCGTTGTCCACGTTCCTTAGCCTGAATTCGGTAGCCGTTAAGTTCTCTTCTAATGTTCCTGACAACGAACGAAATATCCTCCCTTTAGCACTATATGCACTTCTTAATATTTATTCTTTCCTTTTGTAAAATGAAAACTTAGAAATGATCGGTATGTTTTCCCCTTACCCATTCTGTGCGATCTGTCTATATCGAACGGATCCAGTTGAATTCGGAGCTTCTCCTTAACAAAGGCTATAACCAATTTTTCACAATTTTCCCAAGTTTCATTTTGCCCTTCCTCAGTATTATAGAAAATTAGATTGTTTCTGCGGAGAAAATTTCAAGTTTATCAATCAGCCTATTATTAGTTTCTAATTGATTTTTAAGTTCTTAATTATCTTGCCTTACTATTTTTAATTCACCAGCCAAGTTGTCTAAACGTTTGCCCAACTCATGTGTTGTTGTAGATAAGTTTGATATTTTTCTGTCCATGACATCGAGTTTAGAAATAACATCCTCTAGTGTGACAGGGCCCGGGTTTAACCCTATATTACCGATTACCAACCATATGGCAAGTACTAGTCCCACAAAGTATAAACCTGCAGTTGAGTCAATTCGCTCACACTGTTTACGGGGACTCTTTAGTCGCACTCTCCCACACCACAAGCCTATTCTCACACGCCAAGTTTGGGTATCTGTCCCCATGTTGTCACAGTTCACTACGTTCAGGAGCTTCCCGCACACACAACCTCTCTCAAGGACGACGACTCACTCACTGTATATATTCTCACTTTAGATTAATGTCAGGTTGCATAAAGCAAGGAACGTTGTTTCTTTTTCTTCCTTTCCTTTCAATCATTGCTGAGAGAAGCAAATTCACAGAAAGTTGCCCTAAAGCTATTACTTTCTGTTTTATTGATTGCTGTAGAAAACACCCAAAGTGAGCAACTACACAACACTTTTTATCACAAAATGATTCATGATTCCTTTAGCAAACCCAAACATAACATATATATTCGTTTTGGATTACGAAGCAGCATTAATGAAAACTTCACACGAATGTTGTTCTGGCTGCTTGGGGCAGAAATTCTTCCTTGACATGAGGATGACGTCACAGACCTTCGACGATAAAATCAGGAGAGAATGTTATTGGCAAGCGAGACCTTCTAGTGTGCTACAAGGTCAATGGAAGAGGAAGGGAGAGGGAGGAGGCAGGACAGATATCTTGTTCCTGTCCAGACATGGATAAGCGAAAATCTCCGTGTAAGTTGGGTGGACTACGATACCGATTTTGCATTTTAGGAATTAAATTGCCTCATTGTACCAAGCCATGCACGGTTCAGCACATATCAGTTCAACCCTACGAGGGTGAAACGGAAGTTGTGGCACCCCCTGTAGAACCATCGTTTTCTACTTCATTGTTCAATTTTGTTAAAAAAGACTTCTAGCCTCACGTGATAGCATTCCTTCATACCGGCGATCCCTGAAGCGGTATTAATCTGTGTTTTCATACAGGGTGCTGTTTCTCTGTTACGGGCCATGCATTCGTTATTCCCATTTTCCCTCTGACTTGTACCAAGGGCTTTCTCTCGAAAAGAGAAAAGAAATACCGTGTCTGCATGATTGTATATACCTTTTCCATTTCCCTATACTGAGATTCTGTTACCAGAACGATCCCGTGTCGGTGATTTATCTTCGCTTCAGTCTGTCAACGTACGCTAACTTTTATGTGCATTATTTCTTGGGTTGAAGATTACATTCTCCGATGATGAAGTAAAACCACCCGTCTGAATAGAACCATATTGTGATTCTAAAAGGATGTTTGTTTCGGAGTAGTACCAGAAATGAACGACAGCAACAGTGCCAAGTCTCGATGAAAATGTGCTTTTGACAGTCGGCCACTTCATATGAGATACATTAATCAAAGTTTCTCAAATTTTCTATTTCATACATATGCCTGGACACAGGCGCAAAGTATATAATAAATTGAACAGCCAGTTCCATAAAAGTTACGTGCAGAGTTCACAATACTCTCTTCCCCGATCTTGAACACGTCATTTTCAATGATTTTATGATGTATGTCTTCTCCTAAGGCATCGTTGAAGTACGCCTCATATCTCAATAAACTAGAAACTAGACCATGTCGCTGCATGGCGACAGTGGGATTCACTTCTCGTATCACCAAGGCCGCAGATCTAGATTAGTCATCAGCTGCCTCGAAGCTTGTCTCTAGACAGGGGTGCAAGAAGCGAATGAATGAGAGCACTTGGAAGACTGAGTGCAGTTGCGGACTCAAACATAAACATTGTTTTAGACTGCGACAAGAGTTTCTATTTTCAATTAAATGCCAAATTAACTTGATACAAGAATTAATATCGTAGATATAGATAATGAAATGAATTAGGAAAATATCTTTTCTCTGCACAAAATAAAAGAAACAACCCCAGGAGCACATCAATATTGGTCGAGATACATATCGGACGATTGTGATATTATCCGAGATCTAGATATTGGACAATTATCGGAGACCGATAATGATCGCTATCGGAGAGCATCTTCTTCCGATATTAATTGATATCCCAGTGCTTCAATTGAAAATAAATAAGTATTAAAATATTGCATAGGCAATGTTCACTCTAAAGAATCTCGTATTATTTTTATGACTGTTACTTACAAGGAACCTATTCGACTTGGAGGTGGTATAACAATGCTGAATGAGCAGCCTGGTTACAGCATTGCATTTACTATATGTACTGTATGTTCAATAAGTAGTCCAAGTGATGGTGCGCACATATGGCAATTTCGGTAATTCTTTTTGCCACTTTTCTTATATTTTTAAGTAAACTTTTACTGTTAATTAACTATATATCCAGAAAGAGTAATGTTGCAAATTATTCGTTAATTTGTAATATTTGTTTGTATAAATATTTGAAGGATAAAATCAGTAGCCTTCAAAGTTTAATGTAGGCTTCTGTACAAACCAAACGACGGGCACCTGGCCGTTAGAACGATGCAAAGTGTGGTGTTTGCTTTTACTGCAATAAAGCAAGCATATATACGGACCACGCGATTTATATTGAACATTCTTTCTTCTGCTTCGCATGATCAGGCAAGGAACTGCTTCTCGTATGATGAGTGGAACTTGCAACATTGAATTGCACTGCGGGCAATGTTCCCTTTTATATTATATTTATATTAAGATGGCCAGTTCAGGTGATATGTTTACAAAACCATTAATGGATGAAATGGAAGGAGGACATATAAATGTGAAAGTAAAGATAGAAGTAATCCCGGCGGTACTGAAACCTGAAGCAACCATGATACCCACACATTCCGTGAGAGAAGCGTACATTAAAGAAGAAGAAAATAAAAAGGTCCCGGAAGCGCAGGACACGCAAGATTCTTTGGGAGAGCAAGATTCTGGAATGGCTACGTCAACTTCCCCAGTTGTACGAGTACGTGTTAAGGAGGAATTACATGCAAAGGAAGTTGATGAAGAGAAAACAGAAGATCGGTCCCTGGTAAAACCTGCTTACACGGTAGGAATGACTAAAGAAGAGCCAGTGACATTGTCTATCCTAGAACAATTGCTTGAAGGAATGAAGCAGTTCAATCATCAGAGTAAACAGCTGAATGAGAAGATGGATCATCAGAGTAAACAGCTGAATGAGAAGATCGATTATCAGAGTAAATGGCTAAGTGAGCAGGTTGTTCTGCAGAGTAAACAGATGAACGAGGAAGTGACACAACATCTGAGTGAGAAGATAGCGCATCAGTTAGAGAACGCGAGACGCATTGAAGTCACATATAGAACAGCTGGACGAAAGAGTCAAATGCTAGTTGGATGAGCAGCGCGATGAAGTGCAAAAGTCAAAAAGTAGGATGGAAGCTAACCTTTCTGAGATTAAGTCTTGAGTGGACGAGGTCAGTAACAGATGTGAAGAATACATGGCAAGAATCTTCGACGAAGTCCAGGAACGCAAGGAGGCGTTTATTGGCAACCTGAAGGAAGTTCGTGAGGACGTAGACAGAATTCAGGTGGAACAGCTTACCACTCAAGCTAGAGCAACGGAGGTGGAGGCGATAACCGTCCAAAAGTGTAATGAAGTAGAAGAAGCAGTAAAGGAGACTAGGGAAGAAACCAATGCCCTCCTGTCGGTCAGCTTGGATGGGATAGAATCTATTCAAAGACGTGTTTCCACTCAAGAATCAGATATGGCAGTACTTAAAGAAACACTACTGAACTTGAACAGTGGCTCTATCTATCATTACGAATCCAGCTGGGGAATGTCATACAAAGAAGGTTGTCGGATTACTGATAACCTACCTGCGCAGAGGTAGAAAATGGGATCTTCGTGAAGAAAGACAACAATCACTCACGACTGAGAGAAGAAAAGAAGCTGTCGTCGTCGGAAGATGAGAGTGGTGGGACGAGTGCATCCAGTCAAGAAGGAGCTAAACCACCAAGACGCAAGGAGCCTTACAGACGAGGAAGGAATAACAGAATTCATCGTAGGTGCTATGACGAAGATGCAGAGACGTGGAATGCCCATGTAGAGACACGACCCCGGATTCCCCTCTCTGAACTCAAATCCTTCACAAGCTATCCTTCGACTCACGGAGAGGTGACGGAACGAACATTCCTTACTCAGTTTGAAAAAGTAGTCGTTTTGGTCGGATTAGACCCGGACAGGTTTCTGGAAAACCTACCATTTGTCCTAAAGAATCCAGTTCTTTCCTGGTATCAGTCAAACGCACATCGCTTTGATTCATATCGGACATTTCGACGATTCTTCTTAAATCATTTCTAGTCGGACGAATTCACTTATGCTAGGTTTACGAGGCTAAGGACCATCCCGTTTAATCCCAAGATTTATGGCGGAGTGGAGCAATTTGTGACATCTAGATTCAGTCAAATCCGAGACTTAGATTCATCGAGCAGTGAGGTCCAGATTTGCAATTCACTGATCCCGCTTATGCCCATAGCGTTCCAGACATGCTAATATCTATACGAAGGCTGGAACACTTTTGAGTCCAAAACGTCACCCGCGAAAAGTAAAGGTGAAGAATATTATCCTGACGGGAAAAACCGAGGGAAAGCAATGAACGTCAACGAAGTAGATGTTAAAGAAGAAGCTACCATGATTGAATCGAAGAGAGATAACGCTTCCCGGAGCAAGACTTACGATAGAGGAAAAGGCTCTGATTTGGAACAAAAACAATAGGTCCTATAAGAGTTGACGATACACGCCACAGGATGGAACCGAACGTGATAAACAGGCGTCTGACAGTTCGGGGTCTCAAGAATCTACGAGAACAAACGGAGTCGCTCAAGGGGCTCTGGATCATACTGGTCAATCTGTAACAAAAAACTAGATGACCCAGTTCTCCCGGAGGTCGGAGAGAGGATCATTATGACCCTCATTTCGTGAATGAGAATACCTGGTAAGAGTATAATGTTTTGCTTACGTTATGTGAATGAAAGATCATAAGAAGGAAAGGTCATGTGAATGAAGAAAGAAGTGAACTGAACTTGAAAGAAATTAGAAGCAAGTAGGACGAATGGTACAAGCAAGCTCGAGAACCAACGAAGGTGAGCTTACGTGGAACTTAAGCGAGTGACCAGTGCAAGAGCAAGGAAAGGAAAGAAGCCTTATGATACCTGGAATTGGATAGACTTCTTGCAAGGTTGGATAACATTTTCTATCGAGAAGACTGAGTGATATAAACCATTTCAGATTTTCAGTGTTGGCATATATTACATCGACCTTGAGAATGGAAAAGGATAGAAGGTAGAGAAGAAAAGGATTGTGACAAAAGGGTCTGTTCGGATAAGAAGAATCAGTGCCCATTGATCGACGAGAGTCGTTTAAATTCACCCGGGTAGAGACGACTGTTTCGCTTTCCAGTTTCTACGTTGCTGTCAAGTACGATGAGGTCGTACGCGTTGAGTAGTGACCACTGTATGGCTTGTTGTATTCTACAAGTTTCCAGTCAACGGATATTGTTGTACATCCTGAGAAGTTAATGAGGCGTCATACTTAACGGAAGAGTGTTCCTATCAGAAATGAAAGGCTTGGAGGTAGTCCATGTGATCTATTTGCCTTTAAATTGGGATCGTTTAGGTTCGTAAGATGTGTTGACTCGACGTAGCACGCGTAGTTGTTCTTTTCTATTCACATGATGCTGGAATGTCTTCTAGAAATGTAAATAATCACTGAGTGTATGACTACGTGGTCTCTGTGTGTATTGTAAAAACCTTTGTCGGTGATATTGCGACGAAGAATTGGTACATGCCTGAACGATATGATAGACTACACCACCGAAGTTGGACATGTGTATAGTCACTGTGCATATGAAAATAATTGAATGTTCCAGGTGTGATTAACGTGTGTGAAGATTTTCCTTCGGTGTCACCTGATGGTGTGTATTCTTGTATTATACGTGTTGTTTCATTGTGAGTTTGTAATTGAACCGTGCCAAGAATTCGGAGCCACGATCGGGCGCCATATATAACAGTGTTGAATGAGTAGCTCGGTTACAGCATTGCATTTACTATATGTACTGTATGTTCAATAAGTAGTCCAAGTGATGGCGCGCACGTATGGCAATTTCGGCAATTCTTTTTGCCACTTTTCTTATATTTTTAAGTAAACTTTTACTGTTAATTAACTATATATCCGGAAAGAGTAATGTTGCAAATTATTCGTTAATTTGTAATATTTGTTTGTATAAATATTTGAAGGATAAAATCAGTAGCCTTCAAAGTTTAATGTAGGTTTCTATACAAACCAAACGACGGGCACCTTGCCGTTAGAACGATGCAAAGTGTGGTGTTTGCTTTTACTGCAATAAAGCAAGCATATATACGGACCACGCGTTTATATTGAACATTCTTTCTTCTGCTTCGCATGATCAGGCAAGGGACTGTTTCTCGTGTGATGAGTGGAACTTGCAACATTGACTTGCAGTGCGGGCAATGTTCCCTTGTCTTCTCCCCTTTTCCTGCAAGTTTGCTGTAGACGACCATTACTAACCTAGAGGCACGAAACCTATACTCCTTAACGTCCTATAACCGGTGGGCCGCGGGCGAACATATCTCTTCGGAAGTCTGAAACCAGTAGCTAATACAGCCTTTCCATAATCTGTGGGCCGCGGGTGACCATATCTCTTCGGAGGTCTGGAATCAGTAGCTCATACAGCCTTTCTCCAATCTAAGGACCGCGGGCAACCGATTATCTGCGGAAGCTCGGAACCAGTAGCTCATATACCTTGGTCCCTTCCTTGAGGGATAAATTCCCTGAGGGACCGTTTCTCTTCGTGAGGAACGGAACTCAGAAAACGTGGTCTCTTACCTTGGCAGCCACATCACTTCTCCTTCTTCCCAGTGTGTCTTGCTTGCGCACTGCGGTACGGAGGATAACAGCCAAAGAGGACTGTTGCAGTGGCAAGTGCAGTTTCTACCTAGTAATATCCGAAAGCATTAACTGCTAATGCTGTATGGGGGTGGCGCTAAGGGTAACCAAAATTGCCTTACGGACTAATTGCTTGAGGCAATCAGACATAGTATAACGACACGAGTTATCTTTAGGACAGTACTATCTAGAATGTAGTTATGTGTACATCGAAACGAAGAGTGCAAAGACGCTGAAGTTTGCACTAAAAAGAAAGGAAACAGAGGATTTTTTTCTAAGTTTTGTCTTTTTGACCCCAACTTCTTATTACTTGGGTAATCTTTGTGATGTTGCTTCACTTAAAATTGATCATAAAGAGGCTAATTTTAATGCTCTAGCACACATTCATCCTGAATAATGCGAAATGTTGTGTTCTAACATTTCCCTCCGTCCCCTTCCCCTTAGTCAGGGAAGTGAGATGGCCACCATTGATTTTCTGAATGTATAATACCATATGAATAAAATGACACCACGCTCAATATTTCTTCACAAAACTGCACACGGAACCAATTAAGAAACACTCCTACATATGTTTGAATGGCAACAAGGTTATTAATGGTAAGTTGTCTGTGAAAGACAATTGATGATATGGGTGACTATCAAGAACGCACACTGCTGAGAATGTGAGCAGCATGATGAATATGATATGAGAAGATTGTTATGTCACTGTACGCATGCTACCGAGGAACCTGGTATCAACAGGTTCATCTGTCACCAATTGTTACTGCAAGATTTGGGAAAAAGGAAGTTAACACAAGAATCACTCACTCACAAGAGCAGAAGGGAAACCGAATATCAAATGATTTTGAACTCTGAGAAAGGTTAAGAATAATCCCACGTTTATATTGAGCATTATTGGCGATAATTTCTTACTGTTTCCTCGGCTGAAAACAACAATGAAAGGAAGGTCGCGTAGCGACACTGCAGCTATCCAAAAGGCCGCGGTGGATAACATGAATAGAACATCAGAAGAAGCTTTCTCAAGCTATTTTAGAGCCATCAGAAGTGTTGGAAGGAGTGTATCGATTGCATTTGTTGTAAGTTGAATATTTTATTTTTTATAAGGCAAGTCCTGTAAGTTTTATGACAAATATATTTCGATCATGAAGCTATATTGATTGGGGAGGGGGACGGTTAATATGATCATGATTTGAGAGTTATTTTGTCTTTACTCTAGGAGAAAATTTCACAACTCATGCCTGTATTTACTTATTTTTTCTTCTGATCGATATAACCTCTTCTGATCGAAATAGAGCTTCATCGGAAATATATGTCATCTTTAACTTTTTGTCTTGAATGATCTTTTATAATGTAATAGTATTTGCAAACTGACAAGCTGACATGTATATTTATAGTTCAGTAAAATACATGGTGTATA
>JAGDQP010000358.1:114164-141224 GCA_022664845.1 Lepisma saccharinum
ATATATATATATATATAAATCGTATCCCACTCTCTAAAGAACAGTGTTGTCCGAGAAATGAACAGTTTGCTTATAAAATTGCCACGAATGCTGACATCTTCCTTTCAAAAAAATAACGAAATGACACCATCTCACTGAAATGAAAATAATACACGTAAGTTCAAAACAATTTTTATGTTAAATGATTTTTCAAGTAGAAATTTGTTCTACATTCTGTGACCCTGCGAACATCTATGCTTAGCATATAAATTGATAGCATGTGTTTATGTCCATACTGCATCCCACTAACAATATTGTAAGTATGAACCCACTACATGTTGTAATTTGACCTTTTGACAACACGGGAACTCTGGATTACGTAACCAGTTTCACACCCCTTGTCCTTACCCTAGATCCATATGAATGCCCTGGGTTATGGGCGTCTCTGTCGGACGGATGTCTCCGCAAAATTTTGAATTATACACAATGTAGCTTACACATAGTACACGTATAGATACTGACGTACTTGTAGGCTTCTTTTTACCATGGCCATTATTGTCACCCTCCCCTAATATTAAGATGTCACTTGGGTGCCGGTTACCCGCTCTGAACAGGATCGGTCTAAAAATTTCTGGGCCAATCGATCATGTGGCGTTGGGTTGTATTGGACCTTTCACATCTGCACAGTCTTAGATTTGGTCGTTTGAAAAGATCAATGATGTAATTCGAGAAGTGATATAGTTCGTACGTTAGCAAATAAGAAATATCTAAACATAGCATTGGGTAAATAATAGGATAAATGGCCATTTTCGAAGTTTGATTTCAGCATATACACCGGAACCCATGAAACACCGGTTTTCGATAAAACCTGTTTGTGCTGTTCAGGAATTATGCCAAAACAACAAAGAGCCCAAGTGAGTTTTTGTTGTATTAGGAAATTAGGCCAGCAAGTTTCTTGAAGTACTTTGCGAGAGATGATGAACTCATGGGCCGATCCCGGCATTTTAAACTGAATAGCACTTGCAATCAAGAAGGACATAACGGTGATAGGGGCTGTTGTTGTTTTGGAAATTCTGCAAATAGTATCCACTCCAACCGAGGTGAGTGCATTCTTTTACCAGTTCGTCGTTGGTTATGACTATGATTCCAATTTTGTCCGAAGGTTTGTAACAGAAAATTGTTCAATTACTAAATTTCGAACGCATTTCTATAACAGTAGGTAACTGCAAAGTTTGTGTTCCTAAGAAGAAACAGGTTTAAAACAATACACAATCACAACGACCGCATTCAGTAGGTTCACGGTGCACAGTCAAGCTGTGATAATAAATGGAAGCATTTTCGGCATACATTTCATGAACGTTCGTCACGCTTAATGTACGCTACTGTACTACTTGCTATGTTTAGTTTGAAGCAAGAAAATTTTGGAGCCATAATTAAAAAACACCACAGTTTTCTCTACTTTTGTTTCTTACGAAAACTATTGCCTTTAGACATTTCTGGATCAGTGTATAGCATCCATACTTAAATGCGTGACTTTCTTGAACAATAATACTTAAAACGGCTGTTAAACGCAATTGAATTGTAATATATTACGAATTGTTGAAATAAGATCACGTGAGAAAAACTTACAATTCGTTTGTTGAAATGATGTACGTATAGTCATATAATATCTTGCCAATGGAGCAGAAAAGAGGAGTATCAAGCCTGAACAGCATAAATAAAAACGCGTACAAGTAATATTTAAAAGCAGGTTATGACTAAAACGCGAGAATTGATACAAACGGAGAGAAATCTTTATTCAAAGCAGGAGTCGTTCCATCAAGTTCGCAAGTGCTTACTTCTTGAAGTATATGTATACTACGTATTTACAGTACTTGTATGAAGGTCTAGCTATGAGCAGTACTTACCTTCCTGAAGTCCCCCTGCACCACCATGGAAGGGGGTTCCTTGGGCCGCACCCCTGACCCCGCCTGCGTCTGGCGGCGTGGACTCGTTGCCATATCCGGCGCCGCTTCCCGACTCTCCTGTGAATGAACAGAGAAAAGAAGAGAAAGGTCAGACGTCATTGCTCTCAACCAGATATCATAAATAGCTCTCTCCCACATACACGCACACACACATACACAAAATACAGAGGCAGATAGAATCTTCCTCTTTCTTTTTACACCTTCCACTTCGCTGCACAAAATCAATATTTTTTTATTCTCTTTTCCTCTTAACTTCCGGCGAAATGATGTTTGGTTTCAATGTTAACACCATTTTTAAACCGACAATTCTTTAAATATTTGTTTGCTCTAAAAATTGAATACAGGAAACCTCTTCCTTTATTTAACATGTTCAATGAATTAGAGATATGAATAGCTAAATTTATGTAACAGACGTTGTATAATATTTTATTTGGTGCATCACACATTGTTCCAAAGAAATAGCTATACACATACCCGTATATTTAGAGGCGTGCAAGATCACTGTATTGTGTGACGTATAGTTGAGCGAAAATATAAGCTTTTACAATTTGATGAAAATTATTTCCTTGATAACGTTTCTACCTTACTAAAAATTTAAACTTCCAAGTTCCATCTCCTGTGAAACATACTAGTCTACAATCTGTGAAAGTTCAATCGAAATCCATCAAAAGATTCCAGAGAAACGCACAAAAGTATTTCGATTAAAGTTCACAAATTTAATTCTACCATTGCACAATTTAATGTATTTGATATAGATTTTGATGAGCTCGACAGAATCTACAAAACTGATGGATGATGTCCCTCAACAAACCTTCTATTATGGTAAGGGGTGGGGAAGTTGAACAGCGTCTTATAGCTACATGCTATCACGTTTTAAGCTATGTTATATATTCTGGAGAAGGAATGGGGAAGCAGTCATATCTCTATTCAAAATCGTATCTGGAATTCCACTAGTTAAACTAAGAAAAGATTGTCAGCAGTGGAACTAGAACTTGTGTACTTCTATTGAGTTCTGATGTGAAGTCCGCGAAATTAGCCACTGAACCAAGGGAAAAGTGAGTGTGACAGTTGCCCCCTAGAGTCAGTGTACCATTGGGAAAACATTAGTTTACGTGTATTGTTGTGGAAACAGCTATATTTTTTCTATTTTATTATCAAATGTTGTATGGTCGTGTAGACTTCATCATATCAGAATGTGAGCAACGGGTAAGTATAAAATTTTGTCTAAACCTAGGCAATTCGACAGCGGATAAAAATGTGTCAATTGTATGTTGAAGAACCAGTAGGCTACACAGAAGTATTGAGATAGAACAAATGTTTCTCGGGATATATTGAATGATTACGAACATATGAGGAGAATCTAAGACAAGATTCACCTTTCGGTGTGTGAAAATCGCTCATAACTTGACTATTACATTACTCATGCACCACAAACCAGCAACGGAACCTGTTATATTGTTCACTTCTTATAAAGGAATTCAATGTGTGTCGTGTAATATAAAAAAACGTTTCTGGCATTTCAATAATGTACTGAAGTCCAAATAATCTTCACCATTTACACGTGGGAGAATTTGAAGGGTTTGGGTTGCCGATTTATTTGAAGTTTGAGATAATCCCATAGTATTACGATGTATAAACTGTGAAATAAAGGCCTTTGTCACTACCAACGTACAATACTTTACAAAACCTTACGCTTTACTCCGTTGAATCTTACTTAAGGCATTTAGGCTGGATGGAAGGTGGGAGAATTGCTGAAATGAAGATGGGAGGAAACGGGAGAACCCCAAGAAAACCGACGCACACAGTGTTTGTCCACCACAAAGTCCAATAGGACGAGCCGGGATCGAATTGAGGACCCCACGTGATAGGATGTGATTGTGTCAGAACGATATGAATGTGGTCTTCATTAATTTTAATATCGATGATCAGATTTGTTGAACCTCCCTGCAAACTTGCGTTTCCCCTTCGTCTTGTATTAGTTAATCTTGGTTGTTACGAAGGATATATGAAGAAATTTCAAAATAGTTCTAGACACATCTGTTGAGTAGCATAATTTTGGTTCCTATGGTTTTTGCTAAGAAGGAATTTTTACATCTCATAGTAATAAGTGTTATGATGTCTTCAATTGTGCAACTTCTATTATTATATACTGAATGCCTATGCGTACTGAATCCTTATGATCGTTTGTAGTTCTGAATTGCGCACTACTTCATAGTACTAACCCTTTCGGAGAGAAACAAAATGGAACTTGACTTAACTTATAGATTTTTTTATATAGAATCTAACGTATTCACCGTAATCCCTTATTACCTAGTATGAACTCATTAACACCACCCACCAGAAATGAGCGCTCTACCACTGAGTCAACGCGGCCCACGTTTAACTATGTCTCTACACTCTAAACAAGTGCAGTTGTTTTAAATTTTAAAAGTATCTTATGTCAATGTAATGTAATGACTCAAGTTGGGTTTAATTTTTATTTGCTTATTAACTTCCGATATCACTATTTCAAAAAGCATTGGCACAATTCTTTTATTTTTACCCAACTCACAGTGCATAGCTTGAATTTTATTTATGGCCTTTAGGCATCTAAAGCTCAGGCTGGGTGCATCAATAAGCGGAGGTTCTAGACCAGAAAAAAATGTTGGCGATTGCAAGTATAACGATAGCTTCTTGTTTTAAAAATCTGAGTTACGAAACACACAGTAAATTGGCCACTTTTATTAAAAATGTTGGATACAAAAATGAGTGAAATGGGATTTTATAAGAACATATTGTAAACACAATCTGTAAAAGAGGAGTTTGTTTGCAAAACAGTGTTAAAAAGACTCGATAAACTCTCAACATTTCTGTACACATTACTGACAATTCTGAAGCACAAAACGTAAAGAATTTGCGGAAAGATCTGTACAACATGTATAACATTATTGTACTTTTGCAGATTAAGAGAAGCCATGTGCCAGGTATTTAAAGATACTATACTAGAATTCCCTTGTGATTAAGCTAAACAAGGGAAAATGTAAATTTAAAAAAGCCGGATCGGTTGACATCCCAATAAAGAGGATAAATGCTTCTGCAGGCACACTGTTCAATGCTAAATTCTAATCTAGACAACTTATAACACACATAAATAAATTAATCCTCAGTAAATTTACAAAATAAAATGCCTGTTTAATGCAGATATTATATTTATTAGTATACCAAATGTTAGTTAGAGTACTGCAAATCAAAATGGTGTAACAAAATTCTTTTCAAATTGTAATCCTAAAATGTCAGTTTCAAAACTGCAGCTGGTCATAGTGATTCACATTGATCCATTCGTTGTGCACAGTTGCACCAAAATAATGTGGAGATAATACCTTTCTATTGGCACCAGAAACTCTTCCCTTCATATTGACCACTGTAGTCGCGTGGTCTGAAGGGTCAACGCCTGCAAGGTTCTGGATTCGAATCGAGGATGGGGTATGAATGTTCGTCGGTTTAAGAAACTTAGCAGCTAATAGAATCGAGACGGGCTGAAGTAATTAGTTACTAATTACGGTTCAAAAAATATAAAGTTTATTAAAGATATTCTTCTCATCCTTTTGCCTTTCTAACAATTAAAGAGGAAAAAGCTTATGACTAGAGTGAACTGAAACAATAAGGTGCTGTAAAATCAAAATGGGTTTACTTTCGGTAGAGTTAGAATGTTTGGTCTTTATGAAAACCAAATGAACAATCCATCTGCCATTCTTAACTACAATAATGTGATAATAATATCATATCAAAATGGAAGAAAATATATTAAAAAACTGGTTCTATCTGTCCTCTTTCCAAATCCAACCCTTTTAATTATATCACTGCATGATGATGAACTACTGTGATGCTTTTATATATAGTCAACAAATAAATAATAATCGAGTCGTGAGTAAATTTAGATCATAATTTGAAATTCAAATCAATGTTGATTACTTGTCTGACTAAAGTATAAGTAATTATATTCAGAATATAAAATCGATTCCGATTATGAGAAAAACAGTTAAAGAATTCTGCAATAAAAGCAGTGAGGAAAATATACAGTATTGTTTCCTGTTATTTTAATAAAATAAAATTAAATCGTTTTAAAGTAATTTATAAATCTACAAGAGCAAGTAGTGCATTAAAATTTACATTTTCATGCTCTTCAGAATAAAGAAATATAAATTAACAACGTAACCTCTACGCAGTAAATAAGGATTAAATTATTCCTACGAGGGTACAAATATTATAGTTATCAAGTGAAATTCTTATGCACTGGAAAATACAATTTTCATATACATAATAGCTTCCATTTTTTAAAAAAAAAGTGTAAAATAAATACGATACGTGTTTAGAGATTTATAAAATGAGTACAAATTGAAACTTAAAATCATATAGATCAAGAAAGAAAACTTCTTTGAAAATCTCCAATAGCGGAGCTAAAGACTCTAAATATGGTGGAACGTCGTTAGAAATGATGTAAAATGTCATGAAATGGTCACGTCAGACGTGACGATTTACCGAATCACAATCAGTGTTGTTCCATATATTTAAAAAAGATTATGAATGAAGAAAAATGAAGCTTGGAAAGGATTTTTGTGCTTGTCTATTGCACGATGTTCGTTGATCGAAAATGTAATGCTTACCCTCTCTATGCGGGCGAGTTATCAACTGGAAATTTGTCAAATGCAGAACAAAACTAAAAAAAAGAAAAGAAAAGAAAAGAAAAGAAAGTCGGACTTTTCGAAAAAATTCCGAACACAACGAATTTGATACAATATAAAAATTTCTAGGCACAATTACGTTCGTTACGTACCTTTTTATCTAGTAGTGAAAGAAAGTTTGGGGGAGGTTAAAACAAAAGTATTACTTGCTGATGTTCTACATAGTTCTTACCAATTTTTTGTACTTTTCGAGATTTAGCGAATGGAGACAAAAATAGTCGAGTGCAATATATCGACAGTACCACCAACCACGCATTGAACATAAATAACACAAACGAAGCATATTTAGGTTTACTAATGTTCTGCTAATTTTATTTCAAAATGCCGGACGTTTTCCAGAAAAACACAAATGCCGGCCTGACATTTCTAAGAAGTTTAAAAGGCCAGACATATCTGACAAAAGTCGGACGGTTATATGTGGCACTCCCTCAATTATATGTTTTGCTGAAATCCATGTATTAGGTACAGCTGTGAATATGATTTTATAAGCCGACATATCTTAAGTGATTATTTGTCGAAATATTACGTAATTTATTATTACGAAACCGTGCCACTTTGAAATATATAGTCGATCTTACCCTTCATGAAATTGATTTAAATCATGGATACCGCTAAATCCCATTGATGAAAATGAAGCAATAGAAGAAAACACAAACCCAGTTACAGTCTAGCAGTTACAGTCGCGGATTTAGGAGACATGTAGGTTCGAGTTCTGTTGTCAGTCTTAATGACTGAGATTCCCATCAGTGTTACCAGGGAAATGTCGTCATGGTACGTACGCAAAGATCCTAGTCGCTATCTTTCCGTTTCCTGGCCCCGGAATAGTAGTCTCAGAGGAGAGTCTAAATCAATTAACTCAAAATCACTAAATCCGGCCGCGGTGATCGTATGGTATGAGGCGTTAGGTCAGCATCATCTCCGTGATAATGGGTTCGAATCCCGGTCAAAGCATTGATGCTTCTGAATTTCAGAAACTCTACAACGAAACAGGTCATTAGTTACTAAAATAACCCAACAATGCAAAGGTTTTAACAAGAGCACTTAAAAAAAGAATTTATTAATGTCAAAATAGAGCACGAAGTAATTGAATTATTTAAGAAACGCTTTCATAACTTTATGTAACATATCAGCAGTAGTTAGGAAAATGGATATTCACAGTTTCTTTTAAATATTTAAACATGTAGATAAATCAGGAAAATTCTCCGTCCTTTCATAAGTATAAATTTTTATATTTATTACTACGGCAGTGTACATAAAACAGACTCACTCTGTATCCTGTCTTTAATTTTTGTTGTTACATATGCGAACTGTGCTTCCTCTAGCGGTAATGACTTTTCTGCAATTATTATTGTTCTTTTTATCATTACAATTATTATTAAGTTGGTAGCAAAGCAGAAACGTTTCACCGGATCATGCTTTGGACCGCGTCACTGGGTCACCGGGTCTATGCTGGGACCCGGAGGACAAAGCAGAGTTCTTTGTTTTTTCTTTATTATAAACTGTTGCGTCTGATCAGTCTCTTTCAGGGGTGAATGGGACGGAGGGTGTTACCCCTCAGAGCATGAAAAATACGACGTCGAAAATTCTTAGTTCTTTCCAGTTCACTAAACGTTATTCAGAAAATTACATTTTAAACATTCACAATAAGTAATTTCAATATACGTAAGTGCTATGTGAGTATATATGATGACTCATATTTAGTCCTACATAGATGACTTCATTGTAATCTAAGATACGTGAGCTCCCTTCTCAAGGAATCTCATTAAATGACAATATACTGATTAAGTCAAGCCATTGGAACAAGACCAAATCGAATCGGGCCAAGACCGGATCACCTGGGTGAAAATTCGATCATGAGTCACAGTAAGTATCGACATTTGGGTCAAGACCGGATTATTCTGATTAATGGATGGTAGTTCTTTGTTCGTTATTGTGAAGCCGCCTCATTTCGGTTAGTTGCTACTTCTATTTTGAAATGGGGGTTGTTTTACAATGTTCATGGTTGATTATTAATTTGGTCATTCTCAGTTTTCAAATTTCCTTGTATGAAAGCTGATCTAGTTAATTTTATGTAGCGTCTTTTGGAGTGGTTTAAAGTACAAGCGGCATTTGGAATGGTTCCGCAATTATTGTAGCAGTTTAAAGCTGAGCAGTAGTGTTCTTTACTAACTCGCATTTTACACATATTGGAAATAAAAGTTACTTCTTGTAAAACAGCAAAATTCAATTAATAATGCAAAAACTTTCTAATTACACGCCTTTGTCTGCTTACTCCACATTCTTCACAAATAGTTTTAATTCATAGCAGCGTGAGGACAGCAGTCGTAGGTGGTAACCAAAGTGAGACAGGGCTAAGTACTATTTCTTCCTATGAGAGTATGCCAACTGCTTGAAATTATCTGTGTGGTGTTTTAAAATAATCTGTAAAGCAGTAAACAATAAAAATATCCTCTCTGTCTTTTCTATCTAATTACTTGGATAAGAGAGAAACAATTGGAGAGAGAGAGAGACAGAGAGAGAGATGTACTGAATTTTAATGAATGTTACCCCTCTAACCTCCTCTTTCTTCCAGTTTTGCTTAATTCCACAGAATTCATTTAATTTTGCTGAAACTACACAATGACTACGATGGGGTGGGTGGAGAAATAAAGAAAAAAAATCAGAGAGAAAATAGTTAAGAGAAATATAGAAAACTAAAGTGAGAGGGTGGGGGGAGAAAAATCACTAAGAAAGGCCAAAGGTAACAACAAGGAACAGAACCGTGAAATATGCAACCACAGGAAGGAGCGGAGGTAAAGAGTAAGCGGAAGAGAGAAACTAACCTATCTCTAATGAGCGTAATAATTTGCATACCCACTTCTAATCCTAATTCAAACAACGTGAAGAGAAAGAAAGAAAGAGAGAGAGAGAGAGAGAGAGAGATAAGAAGGAATAAAAATTTTGATTCGAGGTTAAGAGCAATTAGAAATTCCCTACAAAATAGTAATATCCACTCAACATGTACTTGTAGTTCAGATAAGGACTACCCAAAGTTTGCTCACCAATTTTCCCTTTCCTCTTTCGGAATGTTACCCCAGCCCTCTTTGCAGAGACAAGGTTTCTTGAAAATAGGTTATTTGCAAAAGCAGCAGAATCTTGCAAGTGACTTGTGCGTGATTCAGAGGTGAGAGTACGAAGGAAAAATAGATCTTTAGGGTATTTTAAAATGTACGTGTATGAGGCACATTTAATCAGTCAGTTTCATAGACCTGGTAAACTCACAAACATTATTAAGAGATATGTGTTTACAATCTAATACCCACATTAGATAACTCTTTTGAATATAATCAGCTTCAATATTAAATTATTAACCCCAACGTTTGACTGGTGTTTCGAAATCCTCTTTGTAGATAGGGCTCAGGCTTTTGACGAATCACAGCCTTTTCAATCTCATATTATTCTCTCGACTCTGATTATCACACTTTTTTATTATCTGCACAGGCTATTGGAGGGCTTGATTGAGGTTTATTAGAAATGTATGTTTATCCTACCACGTGCTCTCTGAACACATCAAGTTTCTGGTAAATAATATGTCCAGTAGTAAGGAGCAGCTTTAATGGTCGTCAAACAAATAAATATCAGACAGCATAATGAGATCCAGGCAGTGATGGCGCCTAAATATTACTTGTCACTGAGTAAACAGTTAATGTGTGCTATCTGGTGATGAAAACCAGCAAACCAAGTGATACCTGGGATACTTTTGCAGAGAAAATTATGTTTCACTGACCTAGCTCACAAAGTGGTGGATCTTAAGGATGCACAAAAAGTCCGTCGCCTGGCATTAATGCAGCACATAATTACAGTGGGTAGCAATACATACCTCACAGGAACTCTTACATGTCTTGAATAAAGGTGTCAACCAGCTCCATTTGTCTCTACATCCATTGTTGACGTAGTGTTCTTTGATGTTGCATAATTCATGGAGGGAGGACAAGGCAGCCCCTCTTCCACACAAGACATTGCACATATGCCCAATTGGATTAAGGGCAATGGAAGTTGATGGCCACGCCAGTGTTAAGATACGTTGCTTCTGCAAGTATCTGTATACTAGGCGTGCTTCGTGTAGACCTGTTCTTGCAAAATAAATCCCTCATCTCTTTCATGTGCATATAAGGTCTAACATGGTGCTCCAAGATGGCATCCCTACATCGTTGAACTGCCTGGTTCAACGTGTGAGCACATGCAGTTCCATGTGTCCTTCAAGAGAGTTACCACCCTAAACAAGCACGCCTGCACCTCCATATCTGTCTCTTTTAACAATGTTGGATGAAAAGTAACGTGTCTCTACTTCGCGCCAGATCAGTGATAATCGAGAATCACTGACCAGAGAAAATCAGGACTCATCAGTGAAGAGCACTGACTGCCACTGCTCGAAAGTCCAATTTACACGTGCTCTTGTCCACTGTAAACACATCCAACTATGTTGTTGTGTAAGCATAACACACAACACCAGTCTCTTGGCATACAACCCACTTCGTGTAGTCGTATACAAATCGTACGTCCGTACTTGTAGACACAAGTCGTCCAGTGACATCAATAAAGTCTTCACACATTTGACTTCGACCAGAGAAGCTGATATATCATCAATGTTATACGCGCAAATCCTCCTCTTTACCTCCACGAGGCATTTTGTGGTGTTTAGAACAAGTTCCACAGTCTGATGATCGTTGAAGGATGGATATAGAACCACCCAGAGTCAATTGCTCATTCTGCTACAAAACAAGCAATGACTTACAGATGTGTTCAAATTATTAAACTCAATATTCATTTTCCTTAAATTTTATTTGCTGTACAAAATTTCATCAGTATATGTTTTAAATTAGTTCTAATTACTGTTAATGAATTCATTACTCATTTTAATAAATGCCACGTAAGATTATCAACATCAATAATAGTTTTTGACACTGTTAGCTTAGTGGGAGGGCACTCCATCGTGCATAAGGTGAATGGATCGTCATCAAATCAGGTTACAATCTGTGGCAGTAATTGCTTTTCAAAACGTTTAGTGTATGTCTTGCTGCATTATTTTCCTACTATATAAAGTCTCCCAGGTCCGAAGATAGACATTACACTCTAAACCGTGATTAACATAAAATGAATTACACATATATTTTTGTATACATCGCTCTACAATGTCTTTGTGTGAGCCAATTTTCTCCAAAATAACTTTCACAACTTCAACTTTACACAGGAAAAGTATCTCTGGCCTTTCACATTATGTCGAAATTATAGAACTTCACAGTAAAATATAAATATACAAACAAACATGTTAAGGTCACTTTAAAATGATCAACTGCAACCTTTTAACATTATGATTATCATAGCATACAACTGTAAAGAACAGCGAGTTTCACTGCTCACTTATTAGCGCAAGAAACACAATAGCTATAACTCAAGTATGATCTGCAGAACGCCACTCCAATGCTGCCATCTGCAATTTAAGAGTGATACAAGTACTCTAGATGTAATGTACATAAGTGCAGGATAAAATATTAGTAGTTTACCGTAATATTAGATGCTATATAGGCCTTCGAAATTGGATAAGAAAACGAAATTGTAAAATTTTCTGGAGTGAGTCTAATAATTTGAACACATCTGTAGTTTTGTAGATTTGAGAACTTTGCTCCTGAATGTATAAATAACTGTGTGCTGACCTCGAATATAGCAAGAAAGAGACACAGTGCTGTTTACCTTCGAGATACAGATATATTGAAAATTATTGTATACTATTTGTAGTTGTTTATGGAAAAAAATTCACTAGTATGAAGAAGTGAGTACTGAAAGGACATTTTTTAAGCTTATTCGAAAGAAAACATAAAGCCCGAGACATTTGAAAGAAAACATAACGCCCGAGACATTTGAAAGAAAACATAACATAAGACTCGAGAAAGACTTAACTGAGAATTTTAATCTTATTTGAAAGTTGAAAATTCTGATCTCCACATTTTCAAGGGATTTTATCGTTCGAAGTTTAAACAGCACCGACATCGTACTCCGTTTAATGGATCTGTGCAAACGAAATCCTAGATTAGAGGAGAGACGAGAATTTGTAATTAAACGAAATATTTGGCCATATTTATCATAATGAGCTGATTTCCGACACTTACCGTTGTTGTTGGGCCACTTCGGAATTTTCATGGCCAGTCGAGAGCGTTGTCTGGATTTATAATGAATGTGCAATCACGAGACGAAACCATAAAAACATATAGTAGCAAGTGTTAATTGGCCTGTTTTCACATTAGAATTTCTTTTTCTTTGCTCGTTACGAAAATAAAGTCAGAAACTACAGTCGAATGGACCGTATTGCATATATTGGGTCTTTATCACGTGTTCGTCAACGCCCTTTAGAGTTTAGCCCACGAGGAGCCATCTATCGAAATACGCTTCTGGTAAATTGGTACTTTTAAATAGGTCTAACATTTTGTTTACAGGGCGTACATCTCGATAGTATCTCTGTTATGTCTTGGTTTGCTTCACTTCTAGCCCTTGTAAGCCTTGCCTATTTGGTAAACTTTTGTTTTTATTTATTAACTATACCTTTAACTTGCAATTATAACTTTAAAATGTAATTGGAAACGAGTCTGTATAAAGTGAGAATCTATTATCTGCAATGTATTAACAGAAACATCTTAATAACAACACACAAATACAAAAAATAGTAAGACATATATTTATTAAAATCAGCTGACAATGTCCTACACTTATCTCCAGAAAAAATAATTTAATGCACAGAAAGCCTAATTATAATTACATCTAAAAACAAAAAAGGGCTAATTCTAGCTTCTTATAAATTGCAAAGGTTCCAATTGACGAATAATTGTATTACATATAGTTTCCTCTTTCATATTGCATTTCTCATATAGAGCAAACAGATAGAATCATTTTAAGCGTCAGTAACAGAATAATCTAAAAATGCATGCAGTCGAAAATATGTCACCGTGTAAGCCAGGCATCACTTATGTACTGTCATTAGTTATTCATGCTTCACTGATGGTTTGTTTTCTTTCTTTCTTCAATGATTATATTCATTGTCTTCACTGCTTAAAAGTAAATACAATTTTCTTAATGTTTTATGCTTTACACAACTTCTATGAGATTTTTCTCTAGGCAACATGTATCGAATGTGTAAGCATCCTTTCACTACTAATATTGATTGTATAAAAAATGGCGAAGGAGTATGTTCACAACGCTGACTGAGTACAATAACGCCAAAATCTCAAGGTTGGAAAATCAAAGTAAAATGATTTCTTTAGAAAGTAAAGGTATTTATTTTAAAATCTAGACAAATATGTACACGATGAATTAAAGTTAAAATTTCTGAGGACGCATTATTATATGAAAGTGATAAATTATAAGCACAAGGAAATTAGGATCAAAAATAAAGATTAAATTCCTCAACCATTAACATTTTACTACACTAACTGTAACACTGCTTTAGTACTTATCTGAATTGTCAAAGAACAGTGGCAGCAGCCACCCAAATTTAGTTCCAAAACGTCACAAGAAAGAATGTCAGAAAGTAACAAGATATACAGAATATTACAGCTACTTTTGGTTAGTCTGTATGTCTTAAAGACACTTCCAATACGGAAGTGCAACGTTCAAAATCCAAACTTGGGGTTAATTGAAAGTACAAATAGTGGATAAAGGTAAATGTAAATGATCAAGGTAAAGCTAGAGGGAATTTGGGTTTTGTAGTTACAGTGCTGTAGGCCCTATTTGTAATCTTTAACTACATGGTAAGATTCTCTAAATTCGAGGTTAATATTCTTATTTACCATTAAATGTTTCTTATTTTTATATCTAGCAGAGTTTACTCTCAAATTCCGAATATTTTCTCTAACAAACACTGTATAATGAAATTACAAAGGAATAAATGAGATGTATGCAGCTGTGGCATTCATTCGAGAGTAGTAATACTGGCAGCACTAGCCCATGCATTGAAATGAAGAAACATAAGTCATCATCAGGAAGAAAGTGATAAGAAGTTACTAAGATTTACCATTTTGATCATTTTAAACTACATAGAATCTTTATTCCAAGTGTATTAGAAGGTCATTGAAAGATATATTCTAGATTTCCCGTGCTCAAGTCTGTCAATAGACTTTGAAGTTGGAAGTGGCAGGTCAAATCTGCAAGAAGCAAGTTGATTTATTTGGTATTTTTATATATATATCTTTAGAAAAATCTTTACAACAAGGTTAAGCGGAAAGGAGGAAAGAGATTCTATTAAGCCTTTGGACAGAAGATATCATTGTCAGGAAAAAGAGAAGAGTTTCAAAGTGAAAGAGGATTTTAAAAGAGAGAGGGAAAAAGAGAATTCTCTCTTACATTCAAAACCCCACTTCTGTAGATAGAGTTACTTGCTTTAAAAGCGGACGCCTCAAAAACACAACACAAGAGAAAGAGTGGTGGGAGGAAGAGGAAGATGATGTTCACGTGACCACTTTCGCCTCTGTAAGAGCCTCCGGGAAAAGCTTCAGGTTGTACTTGGGAAAGCGTCAGAAAACAGTAATCCTCCCTTTCCCGCGCACACACAGAATTACAGGAATAAAAAAGAGAGAAAAGATCGAGCATGTTTGAGAGAAAGGCGAGACACAAAGCAGGAGAGTGTGGATGTTTTAGGGTAGATCTCATATTCGAGACATGGCAATCTCTTCTACCATCCTCTTCAACTCTCTCTCTCTTAATTCTCCTCTTCCCTCCCCCCCGCCAGCACCGTAGAACCACCATGTAGTTACCGCACACTCAGCTCAGACCAGTCTGTCTACAGATGCTTTTTGTCTGTTTCAACTTAATCTTCCTGGTTTGTATAGACCGACTGTGAGAGATCTTATAATCCTCTTTAAGTTGAACACGACTGACCAGAAAGACTTGAAGAGAGACGTTTGATTAGCTTAATATTGTTAATTTTATCTGTGTTTTTTCCAACTGCATTTTTATTACAATGAATTCTTTCATCAATTTGCAAGAACTGATAAGGACACCGGATAAGATGGTAGTTTACATAAAGACAAGACATATCTATAAAAGTTTTAATTTCAAAGAATAATGCAGAAATCTTCGTTTGCAATGCAGTTTAGTCGATTCTTATATCTAAAGATTTACCAGAAAATATGTATAAAATGCTTTCCATCGTTAATAAAAGAATTCATATGCTTTTCTTAAATAGCGAATAAAGCGAAATTTGCAGGTTTAGGTGAGAAATGCTTGAAATTGCAAATTACGATGTGAATTAAAAATTTATAAGAGCTAGAAAGCCCTGATAACATGCCTCACTCATGGAAACTGTAGTTCTATTCACAAATGTATTTTTCTAGCTCGATTGCAATCTACCTCATAAATGAGAATTGACATTTTCCAAAATTACCCCTTCTTGTGACAAACTTGTAAAAATTTGTGCTAAATTATCAACAAGTTAACCATAAAGTAGATCAGTGCTGTCTGTTACCATATATAATTATTTATTTAATATTCACTCGTTATCATTGTGCTAAGAAGTTCTTTCTCCTTGTCTGCTTTTTATATCAACTAGGAAGTTTCAAACCGAATCATCAGTCGTTTTCAACATTGAGTACTGAGAATATCTCTCTATCTGTCTCTGTCTCTCTCTCTCTCTGTGTATTTATACACAGGGTGTTAAAGATGTTGCATTTGGGAGCGTTAGCACATTGGCGAAGAAGCCATTGACAGGGCGATCTGCTGGTCGAAAAGCTAGTACTCGTTGGACGTGATACGGATAAGGTAATTGTCCGTGAAAAATGAACCAGACGTACGAATGGTGGATATCATTTGTTATTCCTATTCACCGTACACTTGCTGCTGGATTTTCACACATTCTTCTCTCAATATCGACTGGTCCATGTACGCTTATTGCGCTAGCTCTGTAACGATCTGCAGTTTGCGGAGCAAATGAATCCGCTGGAAAAGCTTGTTGAACATATACCTGGATACTACCTGTTGTGTTAGATATTTTTCTGTGTATGGGACACGAGCCTGTCGATTGCAGCCATTGGCTATGCCACAGCAGAACACCATGTCTGCCATTTCCCGTGTGGAAAATTAGTCCTCCATTCGATTGTTTACCGTGTACAGAATAATTCCACTGCACTATATATTGCCCAGACTAACCTCAAAATAGTAGCTAGTATGGAAAAGGTGTGGCCTGAATGACTCCAAATCACTCACTATTCATATTCTTTCTGAACTAAACAAGTATCATAGAATATTAGATGAAAGCGCTACGTTGGAAAAGATACGATATGATCTGTCCGCTCAATATTCACGTGTAGTTTCTTTCGCGTTTTGCCGCACCTCTACATGATCCTTTTTAACTCACGTTGCTCGAAGTTGTATTGGATAAGGAATACCAGTAGCGATAGGATTCCTGCGTCATTGTTCGTAACCTCCTTATCGTCTCGTAGTTCTACTAGGAAGACATGACGCTAGACGTATCAATCACACTGGTTACATGCAACTCACAACCATGTATGTCAAATTCTTTACTTGCAAAATGTAGTTTAGTACGTATAGGCTACAACACCAGTTGAAGGGTTCATCAGGTTGGCCAAGTAGTTAGCACACTCGCTTTTTGAGTACGTGGTTCGGAGGCCACTTTACCAAAAAACTGTAGGTCCTGTCCTTAAAATCTCACCAACTTATTTACGGCATTAATCTTTACTCACTCACAGCTTAAGACTTGAAACAGTCTCATCTATCTCTTGGTCTTGTCAGAAGCATAGATATTGGTTTAGTGGCGGCTCCTGTCTTCAATTTCCTTCAGCATTCCATCATTCGCTGTGCTTGGTTTGAGACCACTAGGGTGTAATGGACCAGGGGTGGAGACCTACTTCTGATGAGGCCCCAAACACTGGGAGTCAATTATGTAAAGGACCAGGGAGACTTCTTTCTTTCTATATCGCCAGAGGTACAATATTTATACTTCGCTTCTTTGCCAGCGGTACACAATATTAATTTTCTGCTAGCAAATGTACTACATAGGAGTAGTACAACATTCTTGTACTAATATACCTCGACTACGGGTGCGGGATGAACCATTCGCGGTGCTAAAAGGCAAAATGTTTATTAGTACAAGAGAGAAAAGGTAATGAATACTCCTTCCTACCTGAGATGAAGACGGGTCGGAGCAGAGAGTAGTGCCCTCCTACCGAAGCTGAAGACGGGCGAACACTAAGGATGGTAGAGAATAGGTTTCTTAACTCCTTCCTGCATGAGATGAAGACGGGTTGGAGCCGGGATTTTGGTTGTCGCTTCCTCCTACCTGAGCTGAAGACGGGCTGAAGCTAAGGATAGTGTTGCCTACCTAGGCTGAAGACGGGCCAACACTAAGGAAAGGTGGTGAACCATTGTCTACCTGAATTGAAGACGGACAGAGGCTAAGTGTTTGGTAAATGACCCCTTCCTATCTGAGATTAAGACGGATTAGAGTCAAGAGTGACGACTACCTTCCTGAGCTGAAGATGGGCCGCCGTCTAGGTAAAGGTTGCGAACCACTGCCTATCTAAAATGAAGACGGGCAGAGGCAAAAGGGTAACGATGACCTACCTGAGCTGAAGACGGACCACCGTTAGGTTATGGGTTGAGTGCTTCTACCTACATAAGCTGAAGACGGGCCGAGGCAAGGAATAGGTTGGGAACTACTGCTTACCTAAGATGAAGACGGGCAGCAGTCCAGGGTCACGTTGACCTTCCTGAGCTGAAGACAGGCCAACGTTAAGAACTTGGATAGGAACCCCCGCCTATCTAAATTGACGGGGTGGAGCAGGGAATAGGTTATAGAACACAAGTTAAAGAGTATACTTAATGAATGAGGTTCTAAAGTAAAGATAATAAAGCATGAGAGTAATTTAATGATAATAAGGTTTATTAGCGGAATTGCTGTCCGAAAAAGAAACACATCAAACAAGACAGCTCGATGTGGTTCGGCCCGAAGGCAGATGGAAACTGCATTACATTTGCTCTGAAAATACTTATATAGTGATAACCGCATTACATATTCATACACTACCAAAATGTAGTTCCGATTTATATTCGGGCGCGCAGGCACAATTGAGTCTTTTCTTAGTAACCTTTTACATTATGTTCGTTATTTAATCACTTCTCTACCTTTTAATTCGAAAATAGTTCCTCATCTATTGTTCTTTTCATCTGTATTCATCCGCGTGAGAATTTTACATACACACATATATTTGAATTTGACTGTATTCGAATTCTTGTATTGGACTTTAAACAAAAATTTTTATTGTATCACAGTTTGCACTATACCTTAGAGTGCATCATTATGTAATCTTCCGCACAAAATATTTTCTTTAGTTAATTTAAGAGCTTATAATATACACAATGAATTCAGGGACGGCACATATGACGGAAACAAACAAAAGTAACTTAATTACGTCTGACAGAATGTAAGTAACGTTACAAGGGAAAACAAGCTTTTATGATGGACGACCCACACTTCTATCGTTTAGGACGCTATGTGATAATGTTTATGTTATTATTATCGTTATAGTATGCCTGTTTTGATCATTCCTGATTTCTCCACTTCCACTTTATTACCAAATATGGTTGTTGTCCCGCCTGGAACACCGTCATTTGGAGTGCTTTCTGGTCGTGTTGTCCCCAGTGTGCCCCGCCGCCATAAACAAGTTACAAGAAACCTTGAACAATTTGCCCAATAACACGCATAAGAAGGACAATCCTGCTTTTGACGTACCAGCTGCAGTGGAATTCTTATCCTCCAAAAAGGACAGAATCAAAAACAAGCGAGACTACAATGAAATTTGTGCTATTGAAATCATGTTTCGTCTCTACGACTAACTTCTTCCCTCGGAGTTGCATTCTTTCACGAACGAGTTTGACCTTTGGTCATTGCCCTCCAGTATAACTGGCGGTTGTCGCCGCAAATGCCTCCGGCTCAAGCGTTCCCGGAATTGTAGCCTACTCTACTCCTTCTTTTTGTTCGTCAACAGACAAAAAATCGACAAAGACGACGAAGAAGAAGGGGACCCGGTGCAGTACCTAGGTCCTGTCTCCGAACCACCGATGCAACTCCCGGGTCCTCTTGCTGATCTTCTCTTGGAACTTGATCTTCGCAGCAAGGAATTACATTGGCTGCCGGGCGACCCTCGTCTCTTGTTCGTGTACTTAGTCCAAGCTCGCAATGTGGACGTTTTTCGAGATTTACGAATACAGGAGCCTTGAAATGTTCTTCTCGATGATTGGGAATTTTGGAGACAACTCATCCAAGATTTACGTGAAATGTAGCCTACTCTAGATGCTGACCATCCAGAAGACGCCCCTCCGGTTGAGGAAGTAAAACCAGGGACGCCCGGAGATTCTGCTTCGGAAAGGGACCCTTCAGAAGATTGGGACGCTTGTCTCCCACAGTTTTACAGCTTGCCTAAGTCGCTCAACACCGAAATAGTAAAGCAGTTTCAAACTCATGGGGAATTGGTCACCGCATTACCGCTCCATCCTACTCCGTCTTCCACTTGTTTTTTGGCCTTACGTGGCACCCGTTGTGCTCTGATACCTATTCTTGAGAACATGTCCTCAGCAGATATCTTGGAGGAAGTTATAAACATTTAATCGTTAACTCCTTTCCAATTTTTGTAGTGGAAAACCGGATGGTAGTGGCACAGTTATCTATGATTGTCATGATTGTACTGCACACTACACTACTCTTCCAGTACATTTGCCTCGAGTTACGGATTTAGTGAATTCAGTTTCCACAGATAAAGTGTTTGCTGAAGTAGGCTTAAGAGACGACTTTTATAACATATTTTAGCAGTATATACGCGTCATTTTCTGTAATCAAGTGTGGATCAAGTTATTTTCCATTTAAGCGATTGCCCACGGGGTGGACATTCTCTCTCTGCTTCTCATGAGACAGCAATACGCAAGGAATAATCTCCTTAGTGATATTTGCTCGAATTTGATGTACTACGATGACATAATTCTGTATGGCTCAGTGTCACAAGTGAACCAAGAAGTGTCGATAATTTGCAATTCTACTCTAGCGGTTAATATAAATAAATTTGCATTAGTACCTACTAAACCAGTGATACACTTAGGCGTTCAAGTGTCAACTGTTACCATGTCAGTCTTCATTCTAAGTACTTGCACATTTTACGATTCGCTCCAACTCTTTTCTCAGTGGCCTCGCCACGTTTCAAGGCTGTTTTTGCAGATTATATCAGTTGGACAGCACCACTTACCTCGTTGAGTTTTCCTCTAGTATTGGCACTTAACGAAAACATTTTCCTCGGTGGACTGTGCTTCAGTTAAGAAAGACCATTTTAGTGGCCTGTGATTTTTTATCCTGACTTGGTTGAACCAAGGTATATGTCGACGCTTCTTATAAATCTATTGCTGTCGTTCTCGAAGATGGCACTGAAGTTTCTGTAGCCCAGTTTTCTCAAGATTTTCAATTTTTGCCATCAAATTTATGGCAGCAGCCGTAGCTGCTCTGCTCTTGTTTCCTAAACAAGTCCTAATTATGTTTTATAACATCGTGGTAGTGTACTCTATGAACCATCGTATGTGTTATGTAAACCGTTTGATACATATTGCTCATTACTTGTATACTTGTGTTAGTAAGTTTGTATTATGTAATATCAGAAAAAAAGCCGATCGAGCTTCACGCCGACCGTTCCGGAAACAACCTGATGGGATCCACAGCCAATGGGATCCCGGTGGGAGGAGTATGGGGGTATGATATCTCATGATCAAATATCGGGGTCTAAGTTGAGCTGTTGATCTCGGCAGGGTGGAAGGAGTGCGTGTGTGCGGTAACCAAAGTTGTTACCATAGACAAAACACTGAGAAGCTATATAGGAAACCTCGACAAAAACTAACGATATCATAATATATAAAAAGCCTAACTTTTAAAATCTTATATCATGTAAAATATTAAATATATAAAAGCGGTATTGTACTCAAATTGTAGGAAATTTAATTTTAAATAAAAAGTATTCAAACACCTTTTGCTGTAAACTCTACCACTGGGGAGATAATAAGCGATTTTTAAAGAAAAGTCGAAAATTAAAAAAAAAGTATAAACTTTGAAAGCTTGTATCTTAAAAACTATAAAAGCTACAAAGGCGGTATTGGGCTCAAATTGTAGTAAATTTAATGGTAAATAAGATACTTGAACACGTTTTGCTATAAACTCTACAATTGAGGGAGATAATAAGCGATGTTTGAAGAAAACTCGAAAAACCTTGAAGAAAACAAAGATGGCGTCGTATTTCAAGATCGTGGACCCAAAAATCGGGCATCTTCCTACAAATTGATTGCAATGAGGGCATAGAAGAACTATGCAAGAACTGTTGCTTTAATCCCGTCTGTTACGATTTTTTCGCTAAGCCACTCCACTAATTGACGACTGCAAAAACTTCTAACATATCAGGTATTCCAACTACTGCGTAGTTGCTGTGATTCTGAAGAAAACAGCTAGTGCTGATTCCGTACAAGTTTTCTATAAGGTGGATTTCGATACTGTTTTGTATGCACAGGCAAGTTACAATAAACTGTCTCATTGCATTATTTGATATCATGTTAGTAATAGAAAGAACGACAAATCTGTTCAAGTAAATCTAACTAGTTCTAAGATTACTGTTAGAAATCATAACGGCGGTCATTGAAGTTCCTTATATGACACCCCACCGAGGTTTCTAAAATGAAATAGGGTCCTACAGATATTAGACCCCTTCCTACTATCTTTGACTTGAAGATAAGTAATTACAAGAAAACTAGTCGAACTAGGAATCGAGAAACTGTTACCTCGTCACGTTACAAAGCGCGATTATCTCTAAACCTTCAGTGTCGAATATCATCAGGAAGAATGGGTTTAGTGCTTACGTTGTTACAGATGAGGGCACGAGTACTGTGGAACTACAGATTCGCGTTTCATCTACCCGCAGTCAGAAATTAAAGCAATAAGAATACGAGTCATATTTGGATACAAAATATTTAGGTCTCATATTATGCGCAATTTTTTTCATTACAATTTTGTTTGGTTTTGCCGCATGTAAAACCCACACACTAACTTTACAGACCAATGTAGCCAGATTTCTAAAACGAGATTCTCCAGACTGCGTAAAAATTCCCGTCCAAGCATAAAAAATCCTCCACTTTTACCAACTCTGAGAAGTTTTAAAATCGACCTTCGAGGTGATTTCACTTGTAATGTTTGCTGGGTTTGCCATTAACTCATATTTCAACTATTTACATTTCGTCTGAACATCTTTCTCCCAGCAACGCAAGATTTTGCGGCATTGTAGTTAAGCCCCTGCATAGACAATCATAATAATTCAAACATAAAAGAGTTAACCTTGATTGTTTGAATATATCTTTACTAAACCCACGCTCATTCCAATCATTCTATTATTAACGTAGTTTTAAATATACACAGAACATTTTGGAAAACACCAACGACTGCTATATTTGTTTTCTAAAATATTTCCAAAACTTGATGGTAGATAGATTATATTTCGTAATCCCCTGATGAGTTATTGATTTTTATGGTAACATTAATTGTGCAGATATGAACCCACTGAACTATCGATTCAATTTTTAGATACACAAAAATTTCCGTACATTGTAATTGGTTTCTGTTGTATATTTTGTTAGTACAGTTTGTTGAGTAACTAGTTGAAATAGTTTAATGCCGACGTATTCCGAAGACTATGCCTTACCTTCTTTAAATGTGTTAGATTGTTTCTGAATTCTGTTTGCCAATGCTCGTGAGAAAGACTCATTCTAATGTCACTCTATTAGCTAAGATGGCAACACTTGAGGAAGTATCTCGTCTTTGATCGTATGACATCGTTACCTTGGTCTCGTGACCTCGCATGACTAGACGCGGAATGACCTATTCATTACACGGTCTCTTTCAGCTTTGGTCGCAGAGGAAAATAAATGAAATAGCAGACTCGTGACTGATATTTTGAAACGTTATCCAGTAAAGTTCTTTTTATTTCATTCTTTGTGTGTTTAACATTATTACATAATTACCAGGATTATGACGATCTCACTTAAGATTGTAAGTAATTTGTATCTCCCTTGCCTCTCCAACCCTTATTTTTTACGGCCAATTTTTTCTCCTAGTTTAATCGCTTTCTTGTAATGAAAATATTAAAATATACCAAACTGGAAGCACCTGACGGAAAGCTAACACTGAGACTATCCAGGAAGAATACTGAATGTGGTAAAGGTAAATAAATGATGTAAAAATAACAAATAAAAAGCATCATTTTGATAAAATGTTTCTGCATTTTACATACATCCACAAAGTTATCAGTTGTTTTTAAAAGTAGTATAATGTAGTTATCGAAAACTCAATTTGTTTCAACTATAGTCTTGAATGCTAAATAAATGCCCTGATTGATTTAAAATAAATGTGTTTTATCTTAGACACATAATACAAAGTGAGTCAAAAGTTCAAGGTCATCTTGTTATGTCGAAAATGGAATGGTAATGAAATATTTCAATACGCTATCAAATAAAGAGAGAGTGAATGAACTGGATAGTTCCTGAATGTGGCCGGCCTCTTAAAATCCGCCAACTTCAATTAAATATAATTTCTTTAAATGCAAAAGGGGTCATGTTGTCTATCAAATAAGACAATTGTATTTTTTCTAAAAAGTGCAGTGTCATTATCACACTTGACATGTATATTGTGGTTAAATCTTACTAACGCACAATGATAAAATAACTACCTCGGTGTTCAACGTTCTGTTTCTTGGTAATCGATATCCGGTTTCTTCAGAAAGTAGATAATTTGCATGACTGATAGCCGAAAATTCGAAATACATTTCAATAATTTGGTTGACATCTATCGGGCGGAAAATCGTTGATGTATATCCGTATGAAAGATATCTCGATAATTTTGAAAATTAATATCTCCGTGAGAGGTACTCGGAATGTTGAAAATTCGGGTATGTAGCATTAAATTATCTTATAAGTTGTCTTTCCATTCAATCACAAAGTCTTCACCCAGATAATGTGCTATACGGATCATTTGTCATCCGTATTATTATAATATCTAACAAACATAGTGCAAATAATCCGAATGTACGACTTTTCTATTCATTCGAGTTATTCGGGCTTTAGTTATCAGGATTATTCTAGTGTAGGTAAGCCGAAATTCCGGATAACTATCACCCAAATAATCCAGATTACTGTTAGATAAACAATCAGGATATCTATTGTTGGAATTTCCCGGATATGTTTCATCGAAATAATCTGAAAGGATGTGATCTACATTACTCAGTTTAGTTAATTCATAGTGATCTGTTATGAAAACTACGATTACGCCATCCAAATTATTTGCCTCCGAAATCCGATGACGAATGATCGATATAATATCGGATCATACAATATCTAACATAAAGACTACAAGTACAATAAGTATAATAGTATTTTCTGTTTTAAAATGGCATTAGTAATATTCAATGTGATTTTCAAAGGCAGAAATAAAGCAATATAATGCATTATAGTCCTTCGTGACTGCAACATGTAAATAATTTCAGAATCTTTTTCTGTTCCATGAATTACATTCATTAGTATTCCAAATGAGATCTAATAAAAATCTTTCTGACAGACTACAGATTTTAAGGGCTATAGACAAACTTCTCAAAATAAGCTGTGACTACTTTGGGTAGATTTTTCATTAGGTTAAAAGCTTTCTTATGTCATCTTGAGTAACATTTTGAAAATCCTGTAATATCTGAAAATATGAAGCTGAATTTGAAGGTTTTAGAGTCAATGGTAGCCCTGGAATGCTTGATTGAAGTTAATAAAGCCCAATATTTGTGCATAGATAATGGGGTGGATTTTTCTATTCTTGGTGGATCATTTGGCTTTTAATTACCCATTTCTTGAAAAAGAAAAATGAATGGTTTCACTCCAATTAAATATATGCTTTGATATGCTCCAATATGCTGGAGATATGCTTTGATTTGGCTGTAGTCTGTAACTTATACTAAATTAAATTAAAAACCGAACTAGTATCTCGGAACAACACCTGTTTATTTTTTTATATATTTTCGGTATTTAATAAAATGTTTCCTTTGTATTCACGATAAATCTTCGCTCGAGGGAGACCTTTATCACTTTACGAAATAAATATGATATTGCATTATGTGTAGAAGAGAGAAAATGGCAATAAAATTCAAAAGGCTGTTGCTCTTTATAATAGAAAAGGACATCTGTCTCCTTCATCCTCGCGTGTTCTCTTCTTTGTATTTGGGGGTAACACGGAAAACCAATATCAATGAGAAAACTCTCTCTCTCTCTTTCCCTGCTCAGTCGCTCCATACCTTTCAAAAAAAAGCATCAGGCTTGCTCGCTGATATTGTAATTGACTACGGAGTTGGGCGGAATCTAGTATCCACAATCGATGTTGCATTATCGATTTCCACAAACCATCAAAATTTTCAAACGAATTTGGAACGAGAGAGGAAGAAGCGGGATCACTGTGTAGTAGTGTGTTCAAAATGTATGAATAGATTGGTGATTGTAATAGAGACGTCGATGTAAATTATTCTTTTAGAGATTTGTATTCTGAAGTGAACATCAAGTTAGACTTAAATTATAGGAAATTCTATTTAATAACTTCATAAAATGTATTTGAAACTGTAGAGACAAAATATTACAAAAGAAATCAAAACAGACTAAATTCTATCACAATCATAATTATGTTTGTACGTTTAAAGGCAGGTACATTATCTGGTATATCTTAAAGATTAGAAACAGAAAAGAGTATTTGGGTAACATTCGAGACTAATAGTCTCCAAATATTTCGGGAGAGACATTTGATAAAGTTTCGTTGTAGGATTGTAGAAATACATTGATTTAGCTTGGATATATTATTTATCCATTTATGATAATTATTAAATTATTCGTGCATATACACGTGTACACTATTTTATCCAGATTTAAGTTGGGTTCTTGGCTTGAGTATGATTTTTACCGAAAGAAAAGAACAGTCTTTCATGCTGAGCATATGCAACCATCAATACTCTACGTAATATTGGGTTGCATAACATTCAAGGTTGTAGTTCATACAAGGAGAGGTACTATCTGTCAAGAATATCAATGCACGATTTCCGCGGGCAAAAAAAAAATGCAACATATTATTGTTCATTCATCTCGTCTTTTAATCGAAACAAATTGTCGTTTATAGGCAATAGTCTTCAACAAAATCGTTCAACACTTGCTCGCTTGTTGTTGCAATATGTGCAGAACGCAATTTACCACGAATAGTTGCAGAAAATATTATTATTATTATTATTATTATTATTATTATTATTATTATTATTATTATTATT
>JAGDQP010000358.1:141234-172992 GCA_022664845.1 Lepisma saccharinum
TTATTATTATTATTATTATTATTATTATTATTATTATTATTATTATTTACATGACAGAAGTGCTCGTAGACCACAGATCGTTTCCGAGAATACTGTCTTGCTGATCACCACAAGAAACAAGCCTTTCTAGTATGCTGGTTAGCGTGCTAGACTCTCACGCATGGGTTAGCGAGTTCAAACCCTGGAGGGTAAAGTTTCCTTGTTTCTAAAATTGAAGAAAGAAAATTTGGGTTTGTGAGTTCAAATCCTGGCAAACAGAATTTTCTTTTCTTTCTAAGTAAGGTGAAGATTTGCAGAAAAATCTCCAATAATCTATTTGATCTCTTTTTTAAATCTCTGTTTATGTTTATTCTTCTAACATCTTAAAAAGGGGGAAGATATAACTTATTATTTTCTGACGAGTTCCTTTTCATCACTTTGCATATAATAATTCTATGCACATTTTTAGAAAGAAGTATAACCCTTCCATTCATACGATTCAAAATATATTTATAATGTCATTAACCTATATACTTGTGTTTCATGAAGAGTTTATTATTTTGTGCCCTAATCAGGAATTAAGTCTCAAAATTGTAGTAATGGAATCAAACTTAAGACCTCAAGTTTAGTAGTCAAAAGTAAAAGTAAGTAAGCCATCAGATAATGCTCGAAGTAGGTCAAAATAGGTAAGGGAACGGTTGCAGAATTGGGCTAGAAAAGGTAAGGATATGCTAGTGGCTGTTATTGCCTATGGAAAGTATAAGCAATGAGCTCCTATTAATAAAGAGGTAAATCCAAAATGAAGACGGTAAGGGAACGGTGTGTTCTCTCGTGCCCCCCACTTCGAGCACTGCCAGCATAATTCTTTCGATTTGTAGGCAGTGACTTGCAGATTGCTCTAGAAGTGTATCTCAAAATGCATGCTTGTTTGTCTTCAGTAAGGCTTTTCAACAAAATTGTTCTAAGTGAAAGATGGAATCTGGTCTCCAAAGTTCTTTCGATGTCTTCTCAATTGTAATGCTTTTCCAAATACAATAGACGCTTTGACCCCGTGGTTTTGAAGTTTTAATCATCTTCTTATTGAAGATGAAAAAAATATTTTCGAGGGGGTTACACTCATGACTCACTAGCTGCTGTATTACGTTGCTACCAAATACTCCATTGAGGATAATATTTCCAACCAGAGCTGAAACCAGGTGACCAAGACTGACGCAATCCAAACACTTGATCTGAATGACCCGGTTCGGGAACTTAATGATCTAGGATTTTTCGGCGTCGTATTTTTTTCGTGTCTGGGATAATACGTCCGGTCAAGTCACCCTAAAAAGAAACACTGTTCAAACACAAGGAAATATTTAAAAAAACTCTGATTTGCACACCAGGTCACCGGGCCGAAATCCGGTTACCGGGTTAGACCGGGTAGGAAGGGTAGAAACCTGGACCGAAACTTGACCCGATTAATCCACTTACAGCACTGCTTACAACAGTTGGTAACAAACGTAATGTAGGAAACTGTAACTGGAATATAAACTAACATTTAGAATCAAAAAGTTTAACAGCTCCTTTATTTATTTAATCCTGCGTAAATTATTTTCTGTAATGATACCATTAGAAAGTAATCAAGAATTAATAGGATGTATCCATCCAAAAATATACTTTAAAATGTCCAATCCGTTTCAACTGGGAACGACGTGTGGACCCCATTAAGTAATCAACTGTCCTTTCCAAGTGTGTACAGTACAGTATTTCTCTTATTACTGTAAACATGTTTGATTCTACTTCAATATAATTTATTCTAGATGGTTAAACTATATTTTATTATTTTGAAAAATACAGTAATTTGAATTAAAATTTTAAAAAGAAAATGTTGTGTTCGCCAGGGTTTGAACGCACGAACTGAATTTTCTTTCTTATTTAAAAAAAGAAAAGAAAGACGTACCCGTCAGGATTTGAACTCGCGAACACATGCGTGACAATCGAGGACGATAGCCACCATACTAAAAATGTTTGCTGCTTGTGGTGATGAGAAAGACAGTAATTATTCTTTGGAAACGATCTATGGTATACTATACTCCTGTCTTGTAACAAATCAACATTTTCTGCTACTAATAGTGATTTATTGCGTTCTGCATACATTGCAACAACAAAGGAGTAAGTGTTGAATGATTTTGTTGAAGACTATTGCCTATAAACCACCATTTATTTCGATTAAAAGACGAGGTGAATAAAATATTAATGTGTAGCATTTTTGTCTCATAGCAACAAGGGTCAGGATGCAAGCCCGCGGAAAACATTCATTAATGTTCCTGACAAATAGTACGTTTTCTTCACCATCCTTGCGCTGTCCTCTCTGTTAAGTGGTGGTCGAATAGCGCAACTTCTAGAATCCTTTCGATTGATGTTTTAAAAATTTTCACAGGCAGAATTGATGTTGGGAGAATTGGTGGAATGATGAAAGTGATTTAAGACGAGAGAACCCCGAGAAAACCCAAGCACACGGTGCTTGTCCACTACAAAGTCCACACGACACGATCCGGGATTGAACAGAGAACTTCATGCACCAGAGGTGAGCGCTCTACCACTTAACTACAGAGGCCCAGAATTCTTTTTTATCTTATGAATTAGTATAACATAATATTCGTAGTTAGAGGATTTCACAACAAGAATTAAAAATCTTAAGGCTTTTGTACTAGCGACATACTAGTGCAACTGGTGATCGTCCCCCTACTATTATTATCATCCGTCTTACAAGGTCTTACAATTATCAAACTGCAATTATCATCCGTCTTACAATTATCAGACTACGAGCGCGTCAATTTCGTTCATTAAAAAAATAGCAGACCAAGCCCCTAAATATTACCGTATAGGCGTTGTATTCGCAAATGCATAGTTTTGCAGCCAGAGGGTTGCAAATTTAGGACGGCTGGCACAAATGACTTCATATCTCCAGAAATAATAACACATGCCGAGTCGTTTTAGCCAATCTTATGATTGGAGAATGCAGCTTAAAGGAGTGTTCTACACTGTAATGTTTGAAAGCAAAATTCATATATTAAATTTTTGCACCAAAATGTCGTTTCTGCGTTTCTGGTGTGGATCGTTTCTGCTTTTGTTTAAAAGGGGCCCGAGAATTTCGTTTCATATTTCTCATTGAGTTTGATAAGAGAAATGCTTTATAGCTAAAGTCTAAGTGTATTACATAAAATAGTGTCATTAATATTTTGCCTTTTAAAATTGTGTGTTTAAAAACCCAGGTGAGGTAGAGAGAGAATAAAGTTCTAAAATAATATGACATTGAAAGTCACATATTAATACGCCTTGTGCTAATTCAGTGAGTGCCTGATTATCGTGTTGAGTTTTTTTCCTTAAGGTAAGAGTTAAAAGAGTCAAAGATGCGAGTGTTAATTACTACCTTTTCTTAAAATTACTATAAATAGTAAAAATGCCGTAGAAATTGCGTAAAATAGAGTGCTTCTAATAGCAGTAACCGCAAGTCCTAGATTATATATAATTAACGTAGTTTGAATTAGCTAGTTAAATGATATGTAAATAAAGTAATTAAGGAGAAAATTTTGAGACATTGTAATAAGAGCACATAACGTAGAAGTAAGCTTTGTAAAAATTCAAGTTCTTTTTTAGCATTAATTTTGTTCCCAGTCGATACTAAATCATTTGGAAGTTAAATAAATAATAGATACGTAATAGTAGATTCGTTTTTCTTAAGTCACGTTATTCTGAACTAATGTGTAGGGGAACGTCAGGCTGTTTGCTCACTTTTTGTTAAAATACCTTGCTTCCTAAATAAGAACTAACCGTGTTAATGTATCGTTTGCTAATTAAACTAATGCATGCAGATAATTGAACTACCTTACATAATTCAAGAAAGTAATTATTTCAAGGGTAAACTTTCACTGTTTTAAAATGATATTAAATGGGATGCATGGTACAGTTGTCGGAAGAAATCTAAATTGTTTCTTGATTGTTAAACTTGTGGAGTTTGTTTTTCGTGAAACTTTCGGGCTTTGATTTTTTCTGAGGGTCAGACCTAAACCCGACTCATATTTAATTATTTGTAATTCGGCTAATAGTTTGATTTCTTTGTTTGGTGAATTGAATAACGGTTCGAATCCTTTTGACAACGTATGCCTGAATTAATCTAAAGGTTAGACTACGCTATTATCCTTTGGAACTAATAAAACTAAATCAAGTTGAGCTGGCGATTATCTTAATCTCTTGGGCTATACTTTTGTATAGAATAGCAAGCACAGATTTGATTCAGTTTAAAGGTGAGTTACTCTGTGGGTGGTTGACGGATGAGAGAGAATATACAATTCTATCAATTGGTTTGGAGCTCCAAGAAAATTACTGCTGTGGATACTCAGTATTTGAATTTGGTTTCGTTGAGGTCATAGTTTTTTGCGGAGTAAATTCTAACATCGGCTGTTTGAGTTCTTTCTTTCTCATTCATTTCAGTAATAGTCTGATTACTAATTGTAGCGTGCGCGGGACAAACAGTATAAGTCAGTAAACACAGGTTTCCAGAAGACGTGTCTCTTCTTCTCCGCCAGATATAAGATACCACTTATTCTAAAAGTACAAACAAGCGATTATTCAACTCATGAGTAGAATTGACTTATACTAAGTTAACCGAAGGTGGGACATCACATACAGATCTCAAATTTTAACTTATCTCATTTTAGCTAATTTATGACTTATACTGTCTTTCCCGCGCACGCTTGAATAGTTTAGTGTACTGGTCCCTCTATCAAATTTGTTAAAACAGCCTTTTTTTGGCATTGTGAACAATCATTGTTCTAGAGAATGGAAAAATAAATAGAAAATATTTGTTCCGCAATTCCTTTAAAAAAAGGAAATATATCTATTATTATCCCTAGTTGTTTTGTGGAACGATCTACAGTAAGCTGACCCTGGGGGGTTCCTTAGGGGGAATTAACTCTGGGTGGCGACGGCGCTACATGTACGTAGAGAGTGACAGTGAAAGTGGATACTTGTTCTCAAATTCCTTTTTTTAGTTTTCTCTCTTTTTTTTTACAGTCATTGCTTTTCAATACCGTGGTGTAGTCATTACGGACCTTGGAGAAAGGGTCTGTAGTGGGTACAGTACAACACTTATCGTACGAAATCATATGTAATTCCTTGATAATTAAATTCTTGCGTAGGGAAATACAAATATGTGGCTTTCCTCAAGGAATTGCAAATTTTTGGAAAATCGGCCACCTTAGTAAACCTCGACTCACAGAAACCTAAACAGCCACGGCTACCACGAAAGACACCACAACTATCTATAGTCATATGCGGTGTAGACATAACCAGGGCCGATGAAGAAATTGCAGAAGAACTGAGATAAGAAGAATATGAATTCACAAAAATCATGCGGATGAAATGCAAGGACGGCCCAACATACCTAGTAAGTGTTCTAACAACTTCACAAGAAACAGTTAGCGACCTGCTTACTCAATTTCTTCAGAAGGAGAAACCGAGTAGAACCATCCAGAACACAAACACGTATACCAATACGCTGCGAAAAATGCCAGAGCTATACTGCACATCATACCGCACAATGTCCTAACAAACCGAAATGTGAATTCTGCACAGGACCACATCCAACCCGGCAATGCAGCAACATGACATTACCACCAAAATGTGCAACCTGTCAAGAACAGCATTAGACTTACATCTACCAATTTAAAGCAAAATCACCACCGGAAACAGACAAACCAGAACTCGTCGTACCGCTCAGGGTACCAGAAAACAGAAACAGACGAAAATTCAGAGAAACATTCAGCATTGAACCAACATGTCACCGTAGAACAACTTCTGACCTTCATCACACTATCTCTTCAAAATGTACAACCAGCACAAAGACCACATATCATACAGCAGGTACAAAGAACAGCTAAACAAATCTTTCATGTGGAGCGTTCCATGCAACGTATTTCGGTCCATAATATGTACACTTCGTCACATTTCCGCCTAACGAAACATCAGCAATCAGCACAGCCTCATAATGCATTTCGACAGTGGTACTGTTCCTAATCTGAATCTCTTTGACCATCAACAATCAAAGAAACAATCATAAAACAAATTCCCTTCCCAAATAACCCTCTCAGTGGTCATTAGCCATAACACCAAAATGGCTAATACTAAAAAAATCTTGATTCATAGATACTTCATGTAGAGACAATTTAATAAATCATTTTAATAGCAGTTTGCTTCTTCGTCTCAGTTCGGAGAATTATTGGCAGAACTTCTGGTAGCTGAAAAGCTCCGAAGCTTTTGTTAATATTTTTCTCTAGGCCCTGTATGTCAAAACTGGTGTAGCCCACACTACAGCGTAGACTTGGGGCACTAAGGTTGGTCTTAAACATTTGGTCTTATTTGTCTTGGTTTAAACAGTTCCCAAGTATCGATCTAGACAATCACCCTGAGATATTTATTTAAGATGTGATGGTCCTTCACATCAATGAACGTTATATTAATTTAGCCGCACAGCGATTGAATATTGTGATTTTGTCTACATTAAGTGTTTAGAAGTGGAAGATGAATTACATGTGGTCGGTTACTTAGGTTGTTAGTATTTTTATGTAATACTTAAGTGGGATCACTTTCAGATCTATAAGAACGAAAGCTTTTTGTTATTTTCGTAATAACTCTTAAATTGATGAAGACAAAGTCAGTGAAATAATCCTTAAACAGACAACTCCACACTCCTTTATATCTTAAACTCCAATCAAAATACAAAGTTATATATCGATCTAGAAATGAGGCAAAAGGGAGAGAGAGCGGGAAGGAAAGAAAGAAAGAAGAGAGGATACTATTACCCACATATTAAGTGATTTTATAATCGCTCATTAGGTTAAAAGTACGTTAACTTTGATGGGATAATTACATTTAATAAGATGGCTCAGTTCTGTTGCTCTTTCATATTATACAATTCAACCAACAGAAGGATAAGTTTTAGCATAGTCTTTTTATAGCTATAAATTATATGATTTGAAAATATTTTCTAGAGTATATCTACATCTTCTGAAATGAATTACAAGTTTCAACGCTTCCATTAAAGATTTCTTTCTTCAATGAAAGACAAAAATTGACTTTTTCCCTTCATATCTTGTTTCAGCATGTTAGTTCTTAATCGTTGTACGTTTCGTGTTCGTGACTTAGCACGCAAAACATCATTCCATCTTTGTCGATCCATTTCATAACGACACTTAAAGTTATTTATATATATACAAACACTCTTTTCCTGTTCGAATCAAAGGTGAAAAACAATTTCAGTAGAAACAAAATAAACATAATTGCTTCTTTTTGTTGAATCTGGATGTTTATCTGAATTAACTTATTAACGCTTCACCCGTGCAGAACAAGTGGTAACGTGTAAAATCTCTTTACATTACCATTCAGATTTTACCCATACATGGGAAGCAAGCGGAACAACAACAAGATACCTATAAATACTGTATGCTTATAGCTTAAAGTATAAGAATCTTCAGAACGCAATAGTTCACCTAGTCCTTTTTACGTATAGGAAAGAACACGCTTACTTGTTTTTGTATTTGAGCGTGAACTAAAGCAATAACAACACTTAGGAACAACCAAATATTTTGCACAATGATTCGTTATCAAATGGATGCACTAAGGAACCATATGGGTCCAAGTTCTATGTTCTCCTAGTTCTTTATATGGGAAGGAATTATACCGCACAAAATGTATCATATTAAATTATCATTGAAACGGGTTCTAGTTCGGTTGAGATCATGCTGACGCAGAATTTTATTTCGAAATACATTCTGGCGGAAATGACAAGTTTTGGAGTTTATACCACATTGTAATGACTCTAGAAACTATAATTAAGCAAAATGAACAAAAGTATGTCATTTTGAAAACTTGTAACATTAAAAGATTCACCAAATAATAAATGTAAGTATTGAGAAATGAACCAAGGAAATCATCATTGGTGACACTGTATAGAAAGGAAGAAAATAAAAGATTCAACGACATTAAACTGTTCTAGCTATCCTGTACATTTCATTGAAATCATTTCACAACTTCAGAACTTATTAAAGAAAATTTGAACCCAAACAGTGACATGTAAGAGCAGGGACTTGTGGCAAAATCTTGTAAGTCATTTATCGTGGAGGCTGATAGATTCCATGTTACTCTGGACACCCACACTAAAGAATTGTAACCCAAGCGTGCTTAGAATACCACGTTAACAGTAGATCGCATCCTTAGAAGTAATGTGCCCAGGCTAGGACGAAGATAACACGTCAACTCAATTAATAAAATGTAAACAAACAAGTACACCGCATGACTACGATTTTGAAATACTTTACTTATTTATAAACATTAACGATAAATGAGGGGAAAAAATTCTGCAATTATATTGCCAATTTTTCTTTGTTTAATCTCATGTTCATTGTTGTGAGTATTATGGAAACGCAGTAAATATGCCAAAACCTATCTTTACAAATACAGATACAGTGATATTTAAGATAAAACAGACTATTTTTTAAGAAATAGTAAAATTAACGCAAATAGCAAAATAAAATATTAGTTTTACAGAAGATGACAGGAAATCAACCAGGGCAACTCTGAGTAAACAAAAATTCTAAGGAATGAATTGGAACTAAGAAGAAAAGACTACACTCCAAGGATGTTAATTCAATCGAGGACGAGACTTTTGCTTAAAGCAATACGGCTGCAAAAGAAGATATAACAAAGAAAGGTAGTAACTTAAAAGTAAATGTTGCTTCTTTCTCTTGTTTTAGTATGTTGAATTTTCTTTACTTATCTAATATGGTCCTATATTCGTCCATATTAGTTCCTTCTTTATGTTTGTAATCATAATATATAGTGTTATTACTTTTTTCAAATAACCCTGTCTATGGTAAATGTTGAACACAGAATAATTGTCCGCTGCCTTGACTGGAAGTTGAACCCGGGTCTCCCAGTTGCTGGTTTGGAATGCTATCCAGTACACCACCAGTAAAGTTTAATCATGTATTTACTAAAATACATTTAGAATTTTGATTGTTAAAATGACAAGTCGCACATCAATATTTTTCATTATTACGTCATTAATTATGACATGTTTCGACATTTCCTTAATGGAATCTTTTTTCTAGTTGGTCCGAGGAATTAGTCCTTCTCAAATGAGTACTGTCTCGATAATATTTGTGCACTTAAATGTGCTAAGATAAAAAACGGGATTTTACGAGTTAGAGTATAGTAGAAACAGTTTTGATATCCATAAGGGATAGAACCCGGGTCGTATCGTAGAGAACCTTATGTTTTAATCAACTGAGCTACTAAGAACACACACAGTCTATAATATTGTCGCTACACATTTGTGAACAGAATATATACAATAAAAGTATAAAAAGGTTGTGAAAACGAGAAGTGTACTACAAATGTGCAAGGTTTGTATTGAGAAAGATGCAGTCAACTTCCAACACTTTATGTACACATTCTTGCACTGTTTCAACATAAATTCAAGACAATTTCAGAGAAGACATTAACAATAAAAGTGTATAAGAAGTGTGCTTGTTAGAGAACAGAACCGAGTGATAATAAGCAAATGAACATTATGTAAATCTTTAACATGCAAAGGAGCAGGGAATAAAATTGCGTATGTAGGTAATTGTAAGTAAAATTTTCAATTTCTCTAAAGAACCTAACCTAAAACTGAAAACTATATTACAAAAGTTTTCATTTCCCAAGCTAAAATAACAAATTAAATTTAAAAATTATGTTTTCTTTGCTTCAAGTAGAAAGCTGTCCTCGAATTTACATTGAGAAAAGTCACTATCATCTACACCAAAGCATTTCAAGCGAATACAAATTCTGAAGTTAAACGTCGGCTACTATTTCTAAATTTACAGGAAAATGTTCCACAACATTGAAGAAACTTAAATTTCCTTTTATTGACGAGTTTCAGAAAACAGCAGACAAAAGCAAGGATAGTATAATATTAATATCATAACAGTACTAATCCAGTATCGGATTAATAATAATAATAATAATCACATATTCATTTAGGTTATCATGAACGTATTAAAGCTAGTTCCTCTTACGTTAAAAGATGAGGAAATTAAGCGTCTATGATACTGCAAAACTGTTTCAGCGAAATTGTAAATAGGATTTCTTGTTGCAATTTGTGTTTCACTACACATTTTGTTTACTGAAAACAGAATTGCTGATTTCTGCAGAAACAATGTTGACAACACAAAGAACTATACTACTACCATGACAGAGTGGAACAATCATTTATATACCTGTCGTACAATGGGTATGGGTATATTTAGTATTACGGGAATTGCAATTTATAATAATATTCTTCTTGAGCCCCTGTAAATGAGAAAGGTTCCTGCGCCCTTGATGCCTACTAAACCTACATAATAAAGATAAATTGGACGGAGGGGACTGAAGAAGTCTGGAGACATTGATGCTTCAATGAATATAAATCTGTCATTTCTCCCTTCGCTCTACTTCCATATTAAAAGCAGTGTCTCATTTTCCACGAGGCTCCAAGACAATATTACGAAACTTGTTGTTTGGTTTATTTAAATAATATTTCGCACGGATCTTGCATGCAAAATTTAAATTTATAGTAATGTAATCACGAATCTTGTTATTTCGGTAGATATCAAAGTTTGTCCAGCAGGCCGGAAGAATGGTCGATTCTTAGTATACCCTGCCTATTTGGTGAAGATTACAAATCTAATAACGGACCTCACTGCCAGGTAATCAGTAATTATTATTCCATCATATTCCGCAAAACGTTTCGAACCCATGGCCTTTGCAGTAGAAGAAAACATGTATGTTTTTTTTGTAGAGGTACGAAATAAAGATTTCACTCTTTCTTGCACTACGTTTGGCTTCAGGATCAAGCTAATGTACCCAAGTCTCATTCTAAGTAATTAAGCGAAAAAAAAACGTTTCCTTTGTCCTAATTACAGAGTAATATTTCCTGATTACCTAAAACTCTTATAAGTCTCTAGAAACGACACCAAGCAAGTATCAGACACTTATTTTGTTTAGAGCTGTTCATAAATGACCATCTTAACTGATTTCAGATGTAAACTGATTTTTCAGTATTTTTCACAAGCAGCAGCAATACGGCAATTTTCCATGAATAATAACCCAACTTTCTTGATAGACACCGGTAATGGCCAAGCGGGTATGTGATCGGATTCAACAGTTGAACAAACTGGTTTATGCGTTCTATACTAGTAATTTACAACACTGTTGGATGAGGCTTCCATTCTCATATCTAAAGATATCAGGTTGTCATATCTTTACCGATGCTGCAGGATGGCTATGATTTTTCATTCATATCACAGAGAAATTTAATAGTTTATTAAACACTCCTTGTGTATGTATCACAATGAGTATGGAATTTTTAATAATCAATTTTTCATAAATTTATTTATAACCAAAGGAGCGACTGATATTAATTTCGGAAAGACATATTTAGAGATATAGATAACAGAATTTCAAACCGAAAAGAAGTCTAATTATTTCTTCAAAGTTTTGATAATATATGTGTAGTTCACCAGCCAAAATACAATACCAAACTAGAAATGCATGAAGTTTTATAATAACGCGACACTCTAACGGCGCAGCCTAATCTACAAGTGACGCTGCATAGTGAACACTTTAAATAATGTTTACAATTGCCAAATAGTATTGTCTTATATGCTAACTAACTAACTCTATGGCTTATGGAACTCACAAGTTCATCGCCGCAGCAACAAACGTTCGCCATTGGATTTTATCCTGGGCAATATCAAGCCAGTTTTCATCACGAAAACCTACTTCTCGAAGATCTCTTCTAATATTGTCCTCCCAACGACGTCCCGGTCTTCCCAATGGCCTCCTTCTATCCGGCCTTCCAACCAGGATAGAATATAATCTTCGTTTTTCTCCCATCCGAGCTACATGGCATGCCCACCTCAGTCGTCGCGATTTCATTATTTTTACATTTGGTGAATCGTACAGTCCGTGGAGTTCTTCAATATGCAGTCTCCTCCAGTCTCCAGTCATCTCGACCCGTTTCGGCCCGTATATCTTTCTCAAAACCTTATTTTCAAACACACGTAATTTATGCTCATCTGCTAGAGTCGTACTCCAACTTTCGGAACCATAAAAAATTACCGTCAGAATAACAGTTCTGTATACTGTCAGTTTCAATTTCCTTGGTATTAAACGCGATGTTAGAAGTTTTTGGACTGAATAGAAACATGCGTTGCCGGATACTAAGCGACTTTTTATTTCTTCCGTGACTCCATTCTTGCTTGTTACGTATGCCCCCAAGTATTCAAATTTGTTTACTTTCTCTATGACCTCATACCTAATTCTTATGATTTTATTTTCTTCACTCTCTGTGTTTCGGCTTGTTATCACGCATTTTGTTTTATCTATGTTTACATGTAGACCTATCTCATCGCACGCTTCTACTAAGACATCGGTGTTGCTTTGTAGTGTCTCTATATCGTCCCCTATTAGATCTACATCATCCGCGTATGCGAACAGTTGATTCAAACTATTCAATGATAGTCCCTTTTTTGTCCCCTTTAATTTTTAAAATCGCATATATTAACGCAAAGTTAAACAGTGCTGGCGACATGGCATCGCCTTGTTTCAATCCGTTGTGAATCTTGAAATTATCTGACATATTGTTACCTATCCATACTCTGCTTATGGGATCGCTGAGACACATCTTCACTAGTTGAACCAGCTTTCCAAATTCCAAAACTTATCAGGATACTGTATAACTTTTTCCTTTTGATAGAATCATATGCTTTCTTAAAATCAATGAATAACTGGTGAATCATTCCATTGTATTCCCATTTCTTCTCCAAAATTTGTCTCAAGGCGAAAATCTGGTCCAACGTGAATCTATTTCTTCTAAATCCACATTGGTGATCTCCAATTATTTCATCTACGTATACATCTAGGCGTGTTAACAGAATAGTACTTAATACCTTGTAACAGATTGGAAGTAACGAGATTCCGCGGTAATTATTACAGTCGCGGAATTATCACCTTTTTGTAAATCGGACCTATTATTGAGGTCTTCCATTCCTTTGGAAGATCCTCCTTTCTCCATATAGCACTTACCAATTTATGTAGTTCCTTCATTAGTGCCGTTTCTCCTGCATTAATTAATTCTGCTGGAATATTGTCTATTCCTGTTGATTGGAAAATTTTCAATTTATTTACCGACATTTCGATCTCGCTATGTTCGAAAATCCACAGTTCTGCGGTGTGTATGTCAAATTCCTCTGTTTGTTCCCCGTTGTGTACATTAAGAAGTTTGTCGAAATAACTTTTCCACACATCGACAATTTTATTCTGATCCGCCTGAAGATCTCCACGTTCATTTCTAATCATTTCTAACCTCGGCTGGTAACCTTTTCTTAACGAGTGTACCCCTTTCTATAGATCTCGAACGTTATTTGTCTTGCCATTTTCCTTTATCTCCTGAATCTTCTGCGTCAGATATTCTCGCTTTTTCTTTCTTCACCCGAGTGTGGCGTTTCGTTTCGCGTTACTGTAGTGGTTGGTATTTGCTTCGCTTTTTAAGCCATCGTTGCCTGACTTGTTTTCGATCCTCATGAAGCTTAAGGCATTCTTCATCAAACCAAGGCTTTTTTCTGTTGTTTCTTCTCACCTACACGTTTCTTCGCTGCGCTCTTAATTGTTTCACGAATTGCCTCCCACATCTTACTTACATCAATTTCATTATTAATATCTTCATTATTATTACTCGAGTCGGCTAAGATTTCGAACCTATTTGAGAGTTCGAGTTGGTTACCTGCTATTATTTAATCATTCAGTGTTTTGTCCCTTGCTTTCTCTGATCGCGATGCATAGCTTTTCCCTTACTTTTGTGATCACTAATTGATGGTCGGTGTCACCTTCCGCTCCTCTGTACGACATAACATCCATTATGTTGGTGTGTCTTCGTCTTTCTACTAATACGTGATCGATCTGGTTGAGAGTTTTGTCGTCCGGAGATACCCATGTGTATTTGTGTTTGTCTTTGTGTTCAAAGTTACGTGCTCTTTACCAGTAGGTTTTTCGAAATCGTGGAAGTTATCAGTCTTTCTTCATCGTTGTTAGTCTTTTCGTGAATGCTGTATTTGCCTATAGTAGGTCTATTTCCCTTCCCTCAATATCTTTGCATTGAAATCACCCAACACAATTTTCGAAATATACTTCGGCATTCGGTCAAACAGACTTTCTAGCTCATCGTAGAATATATCTTTGTCGTTATCAGTAGCAATCTCGGTCTGAGCATAGACGTGTAATAAAACCGTGTTGCCCCATCGAGTACGTATCGCATCGTATCCTTCGTTACCGAACTCTATATTCTGAACCGCCTGAAGGATACTGTTCTTCATGAGGAATCCTCTTCCGAAATTGTGAGACTGTGTTCTCCCATAGTAGAAAGTGTACTTGCCATATCGGATACTATTTTGACCCCTCCCACCAAACTTCTTGTATCACTGATATGTCTAGCTCATTCTTCTCGGTCTCGCGTACCGTCACCTGAAGAACGCCCGTTTGCTATAATGTTCGTACGTTTCACGTTCCTATTCTAAGGTTTTTCTTAATCCTGTTCTTGTAACCCCTTGAAGCAGTCACCGTCCGAATGAGGGACTAGTTTACCTCCGGAATATTTTACCCCAGGAGAATCCATTAACCATCTTTTACTATTGCTTGACCTGTTTTAGCGGTGTAGAGTTGTCAGCCCTACGACTTCACAGTAAAGGTAGACATTCAAGATGTCTTTCTCTGTCCATCTCTGAGCCATGCCGATGTCATTCATCTTCAGCCTCTGATTGGTAATGGTGATGCTGCTTCCCCTCACCATGAAATTTTTGTTCGGGTTTATCTTCCGCTAGCCTTTGTAGATCCCTCTACTAACTGCAAGGCAGCAGTACTGGTTTTGGTCCGCCCGGAATATTTTCGGTACCCACCATATCTGGTCGGCATTCCCCTACCCGCCACCTGGGGAGGCGCCTGGTGGGAGACCAGTAATTCCAATGATTTTGTAAATTTGTATTTGATGCAGTCGGCGGTATTTTGAGAACCTCACTGTTAAAATTAGACATTGCAACTATTTAGATTGTGAACCTTCATAATAGTAAGTATCCTTTTGCTAGAAAATTTTTGCAAACTGAAGGTTTGCTTAAACTTTGTTAGTCACGTTTCTTTCTATCCAGTTTTCTGACATTTTCCGGGGAACAGGCCAAAACTGTTTAACACTGTAGAAAATAAAATAATTCAAATCGATCAAATTTGCGAAAAGCTTTTATGTAAAATTTACAAATATGTTTACTAAAATTGCAGATGTTAAAGGAAGTTAACAGATAATAACAGAGAATAAATACTCTGTGTAATATATATTCCTGTAAGTGGTTTAAACGCGTCGAAGTCGGTAAGATATCCAAGAATCATCATAATCCTAAATGACCATACGTCTGCACTGACATCAATACTTTGAGTAAATTTGGACCGCAACTTGCGGTCTTGCAGAGAAAGATTGATAAAAGTGAGCATTACGGAAAGGTCGTACCAGACCATTCTGACAGAGATATGCACCTTGTTATCACGTTAACGTTTCACTTTTAATTTTCGACTTTTTATTTGTATTTACATGAGCACAAATCACATGGTTATTCTCTTGGTATTACTTCTATCGAATGTTTATAATTTAAAAAGTTCAAACAAATCCTGAAATTTCAGTTTTAGGATGAAGCGTGATTTGCTTTAACAGTCTGATGCCATTAAAAATTAACATTTTTGATATTTTAACAAGCTACGCAACTGGCATCACGATGATTTCAACCGCGGATCGAGCTCGAAACTGTTGATATAGAAAGAGGAAGTGTTAACACCATGGATAAGCAGGGGATCATAGAATACATGCTTCTTATCTCATGGTTAAACAATAAAAGTTCAGTGTTAAAGTATTCCTGTATTTATCTCGCATGCTGGCTTGAAATAATAACTAGTTAAAATGTATTAAAAGTGGCGGTGATTCAAATTGTCATCGTTGTAGCATTCGCTAATCTTTACATTGCTCGAAGGAAAAGGCAAAAGCGGGGAAGTCCAGGAAGTCGAGGTAGAGAGAGAGAGAGAGAGAGAAAGAGAGACATAGAAAGGGGAAAACGATGGGGACAGAGGAAGACCTTGAGGGTCATAGATCGATTTCCAGGTTCAGTGATCCAGGCTATTTCTCCCTGTGTATCCCCCCTTGTAGAGCCACCGTAAAATACCGACACATGCCCTTTAAAAAGACCAAAATAATCTTATACACATCTCAAGTCAAAATAAAAGCGTATGCACGAAGTAACTCTGTAAAATACAGTAACTATTTCTATTTAAATGAAGGAAATAAACAAGCTGCAAATTTCTTTTGGAATTGACTAAAAATTGAAAATTTATATGTAAAACTTATTTTACATATTCACTGTTACAGCATACAATGGAAGGATGGTAGGAAAAGCTCAACAAAGTTCTATGTAGTAAATTTTTGAAGACTTCGACTGAATACTGAAACCCCAAAGCATGTCGTTAAAAAGACATTTATTCGAAGAAGTAAATTTCATTAAGTCTAAGTCAGAGCTTTTTATTACCTTTCGGCGATTCACACTGAATTATGGGATTATCTCATCCGAGGATTTAATGCAAGCTAATTTGTTTCTTTATCTGCACTACTTTCGTTTGTTTTATTTTTGTCTTTTAGTATTTATTACGGGGTGTTATTTTATGCAGTGGTAATTAGAGATTAGCATATATAAGGTAAAATTGATAGCAATTTCTTCCTTAGTGATTGAGCAGTATTCTCCGTTATGTACGTAATATCAGAATTACTTAGCAAAAAATACGAATTTTATCCTTGAATAAACGTAACTACTGTATGTACTAGATCACAGTATGGATATTCGGTATTAGTTTGAGTTTGATATAAAAACACTTATTAATTTCTGCTGAGAGTCTATTTTAATACAGTTTAAAGAAATTGCTATATTTAAAGAAATTAGTCATAATTATAAGAAAGTATGCAAATGAATTATCTTCTTCATACATAACCTATATTTTAATCTATTGTACACATCTAATAAATCAACTTTTGAGCGCTTCTTGTATAGTTTTGCACTTTTCGTTTCTACTTTAACACTTTTTGTATAATTCTTGTTGAACACTTATTTTTCACATAAGTTTATCAATAAGCGATCCTTTCATTCCCATCCAACATTCACGGTTGATGGAAACAAATCGTTGACTATGGATCAGTACTAGTTTTGGATGTAGGTTGAAATTCTACTGATGTCACCTATATTAATTGATGATTTTCAGTCGCACCGGACAAATGAGGGGGTGGTATCTACAATACTTTCTCTATCCTCTTCCACGAAAATACCCTTGTTCTCAATGAGAAATGTTTCCTAACAAACTTGAGACATGCTTAAACAGTAAATGGCAATAACTCACAAAAACGTTAGATAAACAAAACCACTTTGTTTTGAAATATCAATGAAAGAACTACAAGAAAGCACAGAAAAATAACCATAGTTGTTTGCCATTGCCTTGCACTGGACGAATATGTTGTTAATCTTCTAAGGGCGGATCCTTCAGTTTGATGTTAATTCCTGTCCACTTATTTCCCTACTGAGTCCTAACACAGACACTTTTTATTGCACGGAAAGAAGCAAAGCAACCTTGAAACCTTCATCTAAATTATATGTTAAGATAATTTGTTGCGTCACTGACGTAAGCATATTTACATAGATAACTGTCATTTATCACAGCGAGCACAAATATTTGAACTACTCATGTTTTTATACACCGATTTGTTTAAACAACCACCCTTATCGGGCTAGATTTGTTTTGCGTTTTCGAAGTTCCTGTTTCCTTCTTTTCTGAGAAAGTTCTGATCTTGTTATTGACCATCTACTAGGAAAAGAGGTAACTAATACATGTATGGCATTACATTTGTATATCAAGAGAGTTTAGTTTTATATGATTAAGAAACTTTGAATAAGCTTCGAAGACTGTCACAACAGTAAGCGATTTCCAAATGCCCAAGAAGTGGTTTTCACTCATGGAAGGGAGAGAAACCACATATTCATTGATAAAAGAAGAACCAAGAATGTTTAAGTGGAAGAATACCGGTAGTGCTGAACTTCTCCCTGCACTAAAGAGCAATTCAGTTCAATTTAGGTAGACCTGACAACGACCAATCGACTTATGAAGAAACATCCTATGCTTGTTTGGAAATCGCTTACTGTTGTGACAGTTTTCGAAGATTATTCAAAGTTTCTTAATCATATAAAACTAAACTCTCTTGATATACAAATGTTATGTCACACATACAGTTTTCAAGTTCCCTCTTTTACTAGTAGATGGTCAGTAACAAGATCATAACTTTCTCAGGAAAGAAGGAAACAAGAACTTCGAAAATGCAAAAAAATCCAGCCCGATAAGGGTTTTTATTTAAACAAATCGGTGTAGGTTTTGTAGAAATAATGTGAGGGATATACAATAAAATGTGAATGATTCAAATGTTTATCAGTGGTAACGAATAAAGTTTCTAGAGTTAATTAGGCACCTACATATAATTACCTTTGTGATACAACAGTATTTTTCTTTCACAGAGGAAGCTATTGGGATTCCCGAAGAATATCGCACTGAAACTCACAGGTTTCACATGTGCACAGATGAAAACATGCCCACTCTTAAGTTTCGCTACTTCTTAGAATCAGAATTATAATGATTTTCGCCATAACCCCTGAAAGTTATTTACTCTTGTCATATATGCCTGTGATAGGACATGAATCTGATAAACTTGAAATTCTTTTCGCACGAAGACAAGTGTTACAAACTGTAGGTGAAAGCAGTAGGTTGCGATTGTGATCTCTCGTACATCATCTCTGCGTATCGATTTCAAACTGAACAGACAATGTATGATGGTGCGCCATCGTAAGCTCCAAACGCACGCTTTTACCCGATAGAAGAAAATGACACGCTGAAAAGACACTACCGAGCGGTCTTAGATCAATCAGCTGGTTCTGGCTGGGAACCATTCCAGCGGCCGCCTATCTTCACTGAGGAAAACCCACAGTCACACCAGGCAAATGGCGAAATGATAAATACAAACTAAGCTTTGGTCGACTACCTTGTAACTTTATATCCTTCACCCTCTCCCTGCCTGAGCCTGAAATACCGAAAGTCCATAAATAAAAAAAAAATAAACATTATGTTTGGCAGTCCATGGATGTCAATGTTGCGGTCGCGGCCTTGTTATGTGTTACGGGCGGTTGCGAAATACCAAAAGTAAAATTGTTTTCTTCGCATGTTTGTTCACATCTTCAAGTTGCGTGGCGTTTGTTTCAATGTCTAAATTTGTCAGTAATGTACCAGAAACACAGGTATGAATAAAATCGAGTCGCTTACAGAAATACAAAATCACGATCTGTAAAAGCGCCTTTGGAAACTTGGTATTTATCTGTTTCGCTTTGAAAAGCAGTGTGTGCAAGCATGTCAAAATCTGTAATAATAATAATAATAATGGCGGCGTAATACTCCAAGAACAACACTGTTTTCTTAATTTAGAGCAGAAAATGCCAAAACCATTGTTCCGTGGGATGGGACTAGTTGCGTCCCCATAAACATGAATACAAAAAAGACATATGTCAAGTCCGTCTTGAAATTTGTGGAAATATGGTTCAGTTTCCTACCGTAATTCTACAGTCACATGCGAACTGTGTAGTGAATATTACTAATGAAATTATTACGGCACATTATGGGTACGATCTTTTAGCGTGTCCATTTTCTATACTGGGTAAAAGTGTTCGTTTGGAACTTACGATGGCGTAACATCATTCATTCACTGTTCAATTTGAAATCGATACACACAGATGACGGGCGATAGATCACAATCGCAACCTACTGCTATCACTTGCAGTTTGTAACACTTGTTTTCGTGCGAAAAGAAGTTCAGGTGAATCTGATTCATATTCTATCACAGGTATGTATGACAAGAGTACATACCATTCAGGGGCTATGGCGAAAATTATAACTCTGGTTGTAAGAAGTAGTGAAAGTCAGGAGTTAGCATGTTTTCATTCATCTATATGTGCTACAACCTGTGAAAGTTTCGTTGGGTTGCTCATTGGGAAATACAATAGCTTGACTTGTCAGTGTATGTTCGCATAAAAATGTAGTTATTTTGTTTTATCTTTTTGTGAGCTGTAAATACGTGGGTCAATCAGAAAGTAAATTTTTTCTAATTTAATTTATAAGAAAACTAAATTAAATTTACATCGCATAATAACAACAACATTTACGATTAGTTTGCCACTTTTCCACAGTTTCTGCCCCCTTGAAAAAAGAGCATGTATTTCAATGTGGTAAAAATCTTGGTCCTTCCTCCTCAGTTCAAAAGAATGAACCCACCTCACGTTGTCAGTCACAATTTTTGCCAAGAACTACTCCCCCGGCATATCGAAGCGCTGCAGCAAATCGGAGCCTATTGTTTTCCTTGCCTATTTATTCTGGTCGGTCAACATTTTTGGTACCTAGCTGGCACAAACTTTGGAGTAGCCCAGTTTATCAATAATATCCGTCACACTATCTTTACCGATGGAAAGCATTCAACACAATTCATCTGTTGTTACCCGGTAATCATCACAAATGATCGCGTCGATTTGCTGGATGTTCAGTGGAGTCGCTGCAGTCGCCAGCCGGCCGCTCCGCTTTTTTTCAACCAACGGTGCTTTTCCTTCAGCTTATGTACAGAAACAAATCCATCATCGAACAGTGCTGACATTCATTGTTGTGTTCCCATAAACCTTCTTCAACCTTTCATGAACGCGAATGGGCCTTTCACCTTTCGCATTCAGGAATTCTATTACAGCACGCTGTCCTATACGTACGCCAATGTAGCTGTCACTTTAGTGGACTGGACACGAAAGTTTGACAAATCGCTCCAAATTCATTTTTTTACATTACCAACTTATTAAAGGTGAGAAAAGTAGGAGGAATTACTTTCTGACTAACCAACGTACATTTAGAACCAATAAATGTTTATTTACACTTTAGAACCTGACACTAAAAGGATGAATAAAGAATGTTGTGTTTAAAGTTTAGATAATATATCTTTCCTTTGGAATTTATGATCTCTTATAAATTAAAAATCTGTTTAATTCAGATCACACATAAGGTAGAGTAGAATGAGAACGGTTTGTGTTTAAGCATTAAACTATCAGGTTAAACAATGCATAAAGTTAGGTTCAAGAGTAATGTTCAACGATGTTAATGAATATTAAGTCTGCACATCCCTTGGTGGGTATGTGTAGATGCAAACATACACGTACACTCATTTAGCCCCTCTTGATGTGTGTATACGTTGAGGTTACGGTTAACCACATGAGGTTACATCACGTGTACTAATTCAGATTATGCTGAGACACACTGACTCCCAGATATATTAAGCAGAGGCTTGTGCTACACTAAAGATAAGAGTATTCTGTTCTCACTTCTTGGAGATAAACAGGATTTAAAAAAAATAATTTCGTTAATCGTCAATAGAGCTTCTTCATTGCTTTAGTTGAGACAAGATACATAATATATCAACAAATAAATTATCGAGTGAGAGCAACGTTTATGAAAATCCTCTTATCGAAAAATATTTTGGAAAGTTATATAATGGCCTTTTGTGATAAGCATATCGAACAAAGTTAATTCTGTACTTGAGAGCCAGAACCACCGTAAGTCACAAATCCTTGTTTTCGAGAAAAAAGAAAAAAAACTATTTCCTTTCACATGGAAACTAAATGGACGAACTATATAATGGACTCAGTTTTAAACCTATTTAATTTATTTACAACCAGAATCATGCAACCATTATGTGAAGACTTCCGAATATTGTACAAAACTTCATTAATCACATTTTGGCTAAAATTGGACTTATGCGGTTCTGGTTCTGAGGTACAGAATTTTTAATATTTACATATAATTCTTCCAAATGTTTCTTTAAAAACTGTGTTGTATTTACTCATTATTCTCTTAAAAACTGTAATGTTGGCCTAGAAAGGAAGTTGAAAACAAATCACTCAGTTTGTGGCATTTTCTATGGTTGGACAAATAGCCATGACTCAAATCAAACATATATTTAAGGAATGAAGCCCTTTGGCAAGCACTCTTTCTGCAGAGAGAAAGGACTATTTAGAACTATAATCTAGATACTACTCTAACATTCGCCTGGTGTAACTAAGGAACATTTTGAAGCAAATAAATCAAAATGATCGGCAGCAAGAATCAAACTTCTGTGGCTCTCCATTGTCGATCCGAAGTTGGGACGGCAACCATTGAACCGGGTAACAATTATTCGAATTCTCTTCTGACAGTTCCTAAGTTCAAATCTTCATGTATCATAATTAGAAGCTAAGTACCCTAGTAAATCGACTTATTTTCTAATACGGAGGCTATGGATTCAAAATATTTTTTTCAATCATGTTATTTTGGTTACATTTTTATATATTGAAATTACCAGTGCAAGGCAAACGGTTTTAGAGTTTTCAATATTGATCCAAATTATATACCAACATGCATGCCTATCATCTAGAACAAGGTTTCTTAACGAGTTGTGTGCAATGGGGTCGCGAAGGGAGGTGATAAATAAACTTAACTAGGGTTCTGAAGGTTGAAACTAATACAGTACATTTCACAATGTAATTTGTTGATTAGTTTTTATGGAAACTATTATTAAGATATTTATTATCAAATACTACAAATCAACGTTCATATTTTGAAATTAAAAGCAAATATTACACAAAATAAAAGAGTCAAAAGGAATTGAAACGTTACGAAAGATTGCACAAGTTTAAGATTAATGCAAAATCTGAGCACGTTTTGATTTAATCGATTTCAAAACATCCGGGTAATATTACACACATTACCAAGTTCCCGACGACCTGGTCTCTCAAGCGAACTGAATTTTACATCTGTAGTAGCTTCGAGGTCAAGCTTTTTTTGACATGTTGCACTTTTACGTGACAGTCAATTCCCAAGTTACTACCACCACTATCATACTTCATGTGGAGAAAGACGCAGTTCTACGTCGAAAGTTAGATGCCTATCTCTATCCAAAATACCATGTTTTTAATTTACGAATATACGTATATAGTGCGTTCTATAACTCCTCTCCCCTGTTTTATTTCTAATTTTAGGATAGAAAGAATCAACGTTTTTCGCTGAAATTTTTCCAGTGCTTGATCAAAGTATGCAAAAATTTAATAAGGCTAAATTCTTAAATATTCGACAAACGTTTCGTAGTTTTCGGAGCGAAAACTACGAAAGTGATATTTTTCGTATGAGAAATCAATGTTAAAATGTTGGCAGACAGATAAAACTGAAAATGAACCAATAGAAGCAATTTAATACTAGATTTTCCGTAACCCATGTATAGGCATAACTCACCAATCGCAAAACACACGGATACCCCCCAAACCGACGTAAATATGCAACTCACCATTTCATCCCAGATGCATACCAAGGAGTATATTAGCATAAAAGAAGAATCTACTAATGAAACGTGGAAATACGTGTTTTATCTCATTTTGTCACCGCCTCACTAGTTGTACCTATCCAGGTCCTGAAGTAAGGGCTCCCGTGCTTTCCTGTCTTCTTGTTTCATCTTTTTATTTTATACAAATTTCGATCCGCGGTAAATGTCTTCGTAAGATAGAAACCGTAGCATCCACACCCACAACAGATGCAGTAGTTGCAATCATGCATGTGGAGATCTCTCCTTAGGGCGGAACTATCCTGGGGCCCTGACATTTAAAACTTTCTTGTTATTGAAGTAAGGGAAAATCTAGTACTAAATTGTTTTCACCAATATTAGGTACATCTTCGTAGTTTTGCTTGTCTGTGAACATTTTAATACTGATTTCTCATTTATGAAAAGTCACTTTCGGAGTTCTCCCTGCGAAAAACTACGAAACGTTTGTCGAATATTTATGTAAAAAGCCTTATTCAAGTTTTATATTCTAAGATCACGTGCTTGCACATTTATCCTAAAATGAAAATTAAAACTAAAAGCAGACAGGAGTTATGGATCGTACTTTTGTAGAAGACATGGTAAAAAAGGGGTCGAGAAAGGTTGAGAAAAGCTGATCTAGAAGAATCTTTGTATATGTTTTCCATTCGCTTCATTATAAGGGAAAGACGGGTAATGTGGCACGGTCACACACTAAAATAAGACATTGTAATATTAAAGATATCATCGTAAACTTAAGAATAAAATGTGGTTATTTTGGAACCAATATTTTTATGTTTGCATTTACAAACATTATTGTATTAAGCGTTTTTTGTTAATCTAACAATACTTATTGTTTGTTCTCAACCGCTTACTATACGCTAACAATATTTTATTGTTAATCAGTTGTCAATATTGTTGAATTTACAATTAACCCGAAACGTAGTAGCTTCATCTATAGGTATTGTTCGTTGCACAATCGTATGTGCAGTAAAAACATTTTTGAATAATAATACTATATCAAAAAAAAAAAAAAAACCTGGTTCCCGCCTCCATAGCTTACCCAGTGGGCGCGCTTGAAATACAGGCTTATAAAGGGGTCAAGTTTTGTGTCCAAAGCTCTCAAATTACTCTTACCAAAGACTCGCACTAATACATGCAAGACTACAAATTCGTGTAGAACTCTTTACAAAATCCTTTAAACAACTTCTTTAAATGTTTGTCAGTATGCAAAAGCAGTAATTTGGCAAAGTATAACCCGATTGTTTAAAAACAATAAACCCCCAATGTCTGTTTTAAAAAAGTGCTGCCTTCTGCTAACCACAAATATAAACAGAAAAGAAAAGTTACATAACGTAATACAAACATACTTAAATATCTTCACACATTCAAATAGTTATGTTACTATATTTATTGTCATCATCATCATCAAATCATCACCAAGAACCCATTATAAATGTCAGTGTTGGAGCGTTTGCAGCAACTTTCCATTTTATATTGTTGTTGAGATAAATATAGCGAACTGATTTCCTTTTTCACTCCCGTAACAATAAGCATAGTAAACATAACTTTTGTACACATACCCAAGAAATGATTATCTGAATATGGTCCAATCAATTGTAGTTCAAGCCTGAAGTGAATATTGTTAAAACTATTGAAAATTTAACTATCTTCAATTAACAATACTTAACATGTTTTAACTATGCTGAAACGTTACATGTGACGATTGTCTCTGGTACCGCAACATATTTTGAGTGCATGTAAAGTAAAATTTTGTTGTTTCCGGGCACACGCGCAACGAGAAAATTTACGGTTGGTACCACTGTTCAGAGGTTAGTGTCAGCAACTCTATGACGTAAGGGAAAATAATGAAAAATAATGCTTTCTGTTTGTCACACCAATAGAGTAGAGAAAACCCTGTAGCTGAGTGAACGACTTTTTAGAAGATTGTGAAGAAAAAGGTGGTAATATATCCAGGGTGTATGATCTGTTATATCAGGTTAGTACCTTATTAACTTTGGTGTAATACCACGAAATGATATGGCAAAAGACTCAATAGCGTTGTATATATTGCCTAAAAATTAGAAAAGTATTAGAGAGCAAAGAAAATATCAAAATAGGGCCAAATAAAACGTTTCTGGAAATGGCAGAACATTAAACAAGCCAGAAAGCCATTACTAGACTATAATACACTTTATATTATTGTGTAGAAGATATTAAATTAGTATCAATATATGTTTCATTTTGCCCGCATAGTGAACTCTAATAAGTACTGTCTGTGGTCCTTAAATTTCAATATTCATTTTTCGTTTCATGGTGGTATGTTTGAGAGATTCCCAGGTTTTCATCGGTGTATTAAATATTTAGTTATCGCGTTTTGTTCCAAAGTTATGACGTACCAAATAAAAAAATGTGCCACTCTGCCCGGCTTTACTCAAGTAAACGAGCTTTAAGTGGCTTATGCATTGAAATGTTAAAGTAAAAAACATCAGAGCATAACAAACACTATTATTTATATTCACCCCGTTAAGTAAAATGAATATGGGATTTTTGTTGTTGAGTAAATGGTATTTTTAATATTAATTCTATTTTATGATTTCGTTGATTAATGTTAAGGTAAAAATGTCTAGAGAGCATCAAACTCAAGCTACAGTTACTAGAACAAATGGTACGCATTTGTTTACAATCAAGTTTATGCAGCAGATATACAACCGGAAAACAGAAGAACAAAGCTGATACCGAACTTGAAAATTTAGGGATTAGAATAAATAAAAATGCAACATTTTAAAAACAAAGTAAGAATCGGAAGACTAAACGATATATTTATAAAAAATTAATATAAGCAATGATTTGTTTTCTATAATATGATACTTGGAATACAAATTAAAATATAAGCACAATGAAAAAAATACTTGATAAACAAGAGCTGATAATATTCGTGACGCTAAGACGAACTGGAGAAAATACGCAATAAATAGTTATTTTTACGGTCAAATAACCATTACTGTAACTGTGATACCACATTAAAATCTTATTTTACGGTTATCCATCATTGTGCAACGCCGGCATCATCCTAAAATTCTTTTTTATGATTAACCCACCATTAATGTAACGGTTGTTATCCCTTATGGAGAAATCATTATCGCCTGTGCTGCCAATGATTTCATTGTAATATATACGGATATTATTTAAAGAGTTGTAGATATTATAAAAGCGGAATTGAAACATGTTTTATATAAAAGGTAAATTAAATGTACGTATACATAAGAGGAAGAAATAACATATTATATTGTTTGTTGATTCAGAGAATTAAAAGGGAAGGTTCACTCGATAAAATATTGTAAGACTAGCGTAAGTACAAAGTGAAAATTTTGCTTTGCAGAATTGTCGGTATCGGTATCACACAATGGAGACTGAGAATCATAGTGGTCAACGTAAGTCGTCGTGATTACAGACAATCAAGTTTTATAAGAACATAACTTGCCAAAAGTTTTATAAGAACATAACTTATCAAACGTTCTATAAGAACATAACTTGCCAAAAGTTTTATAAGAACATATTTTGTAAGAACATATTTTATAAGAACATAACTTGTCAAAAGTTTTATGAGAACATACCTTGTCAAAAGTTGTATAAGAACATAACCTGTCAAAAGTTTTATAAGAACGTAATATCACAAGTTTTATAAGAATATAACTTGTCAAAAGAACTGTAAGAACATATATTTTCAAAAGTTCAGTAAGAACATATACTGTCAAAAGTTTTATTGTAGAACATACGGTACATTGTCTAAAGTTTTATAAGTACATAACTTGTCAAACTTGTCGAAAGTTTTATAAGAACATAACTTGTTAAAAGTTTTTTTTATTAGAACATACCTTGTCAAAGTTGTATAAGAACATTACTTTGCCAAAAGTTTCAAAAGAACATAACTTCTTAAAAGTTGTATAAGAACATAACTTGTCAAAAGTGTAACAACATATATTGTCGAAAGTTTTATTGTAGAACGTACATTGTCCATTTCTTGATTCGCCCTCGAATTTTAAGGGTGCGGCTTATTTTCGGGCTAATACGGAATATTCCGTATTAGCTATCAGTTAATACAATAAGTAGAAACTATCAGTTAAATTGAACAAGGTCAACTTTGAATAAATTATGGACACATCTATCTATAACCTACAAAGATGAGTTAAAGAGATATATAACCTATAGAGAGCAATGAGGTATCGAATCTTGACTAACAAATTTAATAATAGAATTTTTAATTACTTTCTGCTGAGCATAGATCAACAGGTTACGGGTTGCCACCTCCGTCTTAAGATAATCATGAAGAGCGGCGAATAATAGAAATGGTGATGCTACAACGGTGAGTCTCAGTTACGTGAATGATGATCCATTTCAGTACGGAAATACCCTATCAGGTTTATACGTGGACTGTTGCACTTTCCCCATCGATTAGACTAGGGCATTTGTCACTCATTAAAAATCATAATATTCCCACAACTGAGACTCTCATGGACATTCGAACACAGTGATTTCATGCAAAAATGTGAAAAAATATTGCGTGTTCAGCCAAGTATTGTTTCCTGTTTCATTACACAGACGGTCATGCTCACAAGGAGGAAACAACACGAAGCGTTGGTCTTGGTTGCACCATTGATTTGGTCAGGGAGATGTGATGAAAATTTTCGTAGGAATACGTTCAAGTATTATGCAACCACATTTTAGTCTTTTTAGACCAGCTCCCACTTTGTAAGCAAAAATAAGTAGATAGCAAAGCCCGTCTCCTTGTGCTTACATAAAATGTGTCAAATTTCTTATCGTTACTTCGAAGTCCAAAATATGTTTAAATCTATACTAATATGTCTTCAAAGACTCTTAGGTACGCATTGCTCTTATCCCTCCCCTGCCTTTGGTTGATAAAAAACAAAGTTTGAACCCTCTTTGAATGCTTATGTAATATTTGTACGACCCCTAGTACTCTCTAAGTGCTTTCAGTCATCGTACCACAATCTGAAGATGATCCCGCTACTGGAAGGTACTAACCGACCACCTTCCAGGTTCTCTACCAACGTAACAATGCATTGCTTTAACGGAGGAATTTGCCATTCCTCGTGCCTGTTTATGACACTATATTCTCCATACTCGTGCTCCTAGCTCACCAGACTTCAGTCGATTTTATCCTAAATTGATACGTGCTGGATAGATGAACTGCTAGTTCATCTGCAACGCAGTTGGATACAGTTATCTATGGAAGACTTCAAATATCTAATATTGTCAGGTTCATAACGTTTGCGGACAATTAGATCTAGAGGTAGATAATTTGGTAGATAAAATGCTAATTGACTGCTTTTCAAAAATGCGAAGTGGAGACCTGTCAGTCTATGGATAATTACATGTAACTAACGTATATGTTATTCACAGACTTAACGATTCACCCGAGTGATAATATACTAATTAAGAAATCACAATTTCTAAGATGACCTGGTTATGTGACTCAGATGAGGAAAAGCTAAAATTACATTCCATAGTTGTTTGTAGCTGGAGTGAAAGAGGCCGCTAGGAAGACCGATACGTCATTGGGAGGACAATATTGGAGGAGCTCTTCAAGAGGAAAGCGTTCGCGATGAGAAACAGGTTGATCTTGCTCAGGATGTTGAACATTTGTTACTGAGCTATGAACTTCCGGGTTTGGTAAGCCATAAATCTAGATAGTTTGTCATTCACATACGAGATATTAAACCATTTAAAGAAATTTCAATATAGTAAAATGTCCAGAATCAGAAAATCGAATGCGGATCATGAGAAATGCGAATCAAAGTAATGAAATTATATATATTCGAACCACAAAAGATCGAAACATTATGAGAATAATGTTTCGAAGAATTCGTATTCAATCAATCATTCCTAAGTTTTGTACACATTTTAAGTTTATTTGGCTTGTTAACAGATAAATAACGTATTTACCATGCAATAATTGTATTATATCTCTATAATTCTAAATTAATATATGTCCATTTACAGAATTATTTATACATTTTTTGTTTACTACTACGGATATTCGTTTAAATATATCCGTCACCAGATATCGTGTTTCTAAGAAATCAATTTACACACTATTATAGCTACGTTTCATTGAGATCTAATTTGAGAAGGCATGAAAGTGAGACAAATTATACAACCTGATATTTTTCTCGTTTAAAAATGTTAATTCCTGCAAAGACAATAAATGGTAATTACATGAAAAAGTTGTGAGTGCATTTGAACTTCTATTTCGAGTAGCATTAAATATTAAAGAATGAATTAATAAGAGAAAAGTTACGTATACCAGGACGAAAAAAGCTAATGGCAAATAGTATAAGAAAGAAATGAAAAGAAAGAAAAGAACTGAGATAGAGAGACAGGAAGAAAATTGGTTATTGAAATGCCGCAAGTACTCCAATATTTTGTAGAAAGAAAATGCGGATTTATTCCCTGAATAGCACGTGTTTCATGAATATTATTTCCATTTTCTTTTTTCCCATAACCCTTACATTGTGTTTTTCTCTTCTCTTCTTATCCGTATTCAAAGGAGAAAGAATCTCTGTACAAAAGAAGTGTTTTCCTTCTTTCCTCTAAAGTCTATCCTATTTCCCCTTTTTCAAGACAAAATATAACAAACTAGGACAGCATGTTAAGTAGAACACCAGAGTAGAAGACTTTCATGTTACTTTGCATGTCAAAATAATATGGAAAAATTTCACATGTTTCTTAATATTAGCGATGTTTATGTAAAGAAAATTACAATTAAATCTTTAGGTATGTTTGCCGCCAGCTTTCAACAATTTTTCAATTTCAGTTCTTTATTTTGTAATATGTTTATCAGAACACTGGAGTAGTGTAGTAAAGCTGAAATACGGTACAAGGAGCACTGTCTCTCTCAACTGTTGCAAACGGAAGCAGAGCAAGTAATAAATTAAGGCCAACATGGTAGGTTTTCTTCAGTTTCATCACATTAATACCTGAATGGCATTTTGAATTAAGAAAGGGAACTTCTTCCTGTTTCTTCTGTTTTCTTATTTTAGGAAATTTACAAGGAATGAAGCTGGAGCCTGAGATAACATTTTAAATTAAAATAAGGAAACTGCGCTAGTACCAAATTAGAAAAGAAATCTGATATACGCTTTGCCTACTAGTCAGCTTTTGTTCAGCAATGACTTCTTATTTACGTTTTATCTAGCTTTCGAGGCCACTTTCCGATACTTCTTAAATTAAGTAGCTTACCATTTGGCAACACGATATATGGTGAACGTGGGATTGGAAGCTGCCACTGAAGATCGAGCTGAGGACCGCTTCCACCAAAAACAATAGCACGAACGAGTTCGATAAGTGGGGGCTCAAAATGTTTTTCTGGTCTTAAATAAAATATATTTCATTAGCAAGAGTAAGAGGAATAACACATTTATCATCTAACCTGTCAAATAAACTGCAATTCGTGCATATCTTTAGCACACTAAAAAGTATATTTTTATCATTTCTGCGCAATTTTGGTGTACATAGATACGTTGATGCTGGTTTCTTCAACTTAGATTGTAGCGGGACTGGTTTCCTAGGAAAGAAGTTATATTTATCCAAAGTTCAAAGATATTTTGTTTTGTTTTCAGAAACCAGTTTATTTATACGAGTAACAAGGAATAAGTAAGTATTCAGGAAAATCTGAATGCTTTGTAACTCGCCCCTCTTCTTCGTCATCAAATTGTTATCTCCGCTCATAGTTTTGAACTTCAACACTTCTTTCTGACAAACGATCACCGATCCGCCGTAGCTCAGTGGTAGAGCACTGGTTTAGTATTCGGGATGTCGTGGGCTCGATCCCAGAAGCTGACTATTATGACTGAGGTTTCTCCAGGGGTTTTCGTCAGTCACACCAGGTAAATGCCGGGGTGGCACCTTCAACATAGGCCCTGGCCGACACCTTCCCGAATCCTTTCCCCTTCCATATCCCAGGCTGTTTTAAGGCTTAAAGACCATAAATAAAATTCAATTCAATTCTTCCAAATGATACTTGCTTTACGCGTTCACACAGTATAGCAAGTCTTAACTACAAAGAAGGATTACATTGATACTGTAGTGTTGTTGAAACAAATAGAAACACTGCTCCAGAATCAGCGAACTGGCAACAGTGTGACAACTTGAGGAGGCAAAGTGGTACAAAGTAT